>JAEMWC010000253.1:0-5000 GCA_016490735.1 Pachyseris speciosa | reverse complement strand
TAGGGTTAACATACCAAACCTACCAATACTCGAACGCACTTTCTAATCTACGATTACTACTAGTTAGCCAAATTAAACAAGAAGTCTGTTGAAATGGTCGGAAAACTAACATTTTCGGCAAAGGAGATTTACGGCCTCATCACACCGCTTTCGTTGAATATGCACCGCAACAACTGGTGACGGAAATGACGTATAGTGTGTTGTGACGTCGAAGAATAAACGTTTTGGAAGTATTCGCTGGCGGTCTCTATTTGTGTTTCGGGTTCTAGTTAGCGACGAGGATCGTTGTTTTTCACTCGCGTTTCGTGCAGGTATTTGTCGACGTTTTTCTCTTTTCAACGGCGGTTTATGAGCAGCGGCGAGATGAGCGGAGCTAGCGCTAGTGGTTCAACGTGTTGGAAGCGCTTCTGTTTCCCTAGATGTCGATGAAGCACTGGTTTCGCAGACACTTGATGACTACTTCGTTCCAAAGGCAAACGTCCCAATCTACATGTTTCTGTAAATTGCACAGGAAATCAGTGAAACCATTGATCAGTTTGTTTGTCGGCTTCTTCAGCGTGCGGTAAGCTGTGACTTCGGTGCCCGGGTTTCGGTGATAGAGAAGACCACTACATCCGAGATCAAGTCATAGACAAGTGAACATTCGACCCATATATATGCGTCGGACGTTTTCAGGAGGAGACTTTGATACACGAAGGCTTGCTGAGAATTGTCGAAGCGTGAGAATTGTTCTAATCACGAGTTAGCTATTGTTTGAAGGGTATGTGTTGTGACCTCGTAGAATAAACCTGTGTTAGTAATTGCTGGCTGTCTAGTCTGTCTAGCTCTATTTGTGTTTTGCTGATGAACGGTTTCAATTTTTGTTGCCTCCGGTGGGTTTTCCTTGAGCGGAGCTGGCTTTTGAAAGGCAAACTTGCCATGTTTTTATCCTTCCCCAACGGAGGATTACTCTCCCGTTTCCGGTCACTGCCCACTTCCGTCACCAGTTATTGCGGTTCACATCGAACTAGTCACGTGACGCTTGTTTCCTCCCTTTACTCTTCTTTTACTCGGCACTTCGTGCCTCGTTCGGAAAGCTTCGCTTTCCGATTTCCAAAGCTTATTCGTTGCCCTTCGGGCAAAGATCATATGCGCCCGCGGCCAGCCATCCTCTTTCCCAGGGTCTTTCCTCTTCCGCCAGGGGGCGGGTAGAGGAAAGACCCTGGAACGAGGTTGGCGGCCAGCGTTAGTTGACGCGGTATATGCAAGTAAACATGGAGGAAATCTGTTTGAGGGAGACAAGATCGGGGGATATAGAAGGATATGGAAGCAGAAAACGTTCACAAATCAGAAGGATTTCATTTCGACAATCTTTATCGTACAAAGTAAGCATAATTTGGAATTAACAAGGTGAGACTTTGTCGTGTACGATCGAACAGGACTTCTCTGTACCCTGTGGTTTATCGGCGGGAAAAGCAGCTGTGATAGGTTATTTGCTTGTTTTACCGGTTTTTTATCCTTTGTTAACCACATGCGTAAACTGTTACTTGGTATTACAGTATTTCTTGAACAAACTACTCTTCTAGAGTGGTTTCAAAACTCCCATTCCACAACGCATATTAATCAATGAGCAGCAGTCAAGATACAACAAACGAATCAAATTGTAAAACAGAAAAATGTATTACACTGCATTTCAAACCACTCTCTAGGCTTGATAATTCCCTATATCACCTCCCTGACACACTATCTTACCAGGAGCTCCTGATCTTACTTACTCCACAAGCTTACCACAGGATACCTTTGATTGAAGGATAAGGTACCCTGTATCCCTTTCGTATGCCTTCCATTGACAGTTGGTACCCCTTTCATATACATGTACCTTCCACCGGAACAGTACAGTCATAAGGTATGTGTTCGAAATATTTTAATAAAAGGCCCTTTTAAATACCTAAAAAAATGATTTCCCTATCCTTTCATATACTTCAAGTCGTAAAATCCCTACCCTTTCATATACCTAAAGCGTGAAAAAGATACCCCTTTCGGGCGGAGCCTCCCTTTATAGGCCATTATAGGGACTTTGCAAATTATTCCACGTTTCAAAAGTATTTCCCTGACGTTAAATGCGATATTGGAACATTATTTTACTGCAGTTTGAAGCTTAAGACATGTTCTATTTGAAAATATGAATGAATCTTTTTAAACATGAAATGAAAACACGACAAACGCTTACGCGGTTAACATCTGAACTCTTCACAGTCGAGCGGACTAACTCCAATATGACAAAGAGACTGGTTGCTTACAAATTCATAACTCGCGTTGTATTTCTGCTTTTACAGTGATTTTGATCTCTTTGGAAAGCTACAGAAGTGTAGTATTTGAATTGCTGAACGACCGTTCATGAAAACGCTAACTGAAGATCACAATTTGTTTCGCGTTAGTTAATAAAGAACGTGACGAGGTTTTCGCTAAGCGGCACGTTTGAAAATTATGAACGTTTGGAAATTTTGTTAGCGGCGTTTAATTCCATGTCCCAACATAATTTTTACATGGTTTTAAAGCTCAAGACATGTTCTACTTGAAACTGTGACTGAATTTTTTTTACAGATGAAATGTAAAAGCCACAAACACAATTGTAACTGAGTAGGCCTTATTAACATAAGCTACATAAGCTTACTTATTTGTCACTTGGCTCGGTTTCCTTTGTTCTTTTCGGTTGAATATATTTAATAGCCCCTTGTGAATTACCAACTGTCTGAAAAGCTGGGTGCGGCTTTGATTGTAAAAGGAGAGAGCGGGGCTGTAAACAATAGCTGAAGGAGGGGAATATATATTTCCCCGGGGGAAATATATATTCCCCACCTCGTCATATACTACTCCACTTATTCCCCTCTCAATGAGAGCGTTTATCAATAAATAAAATCATCATATTCCCCACCTCGTCATATACTGCTCCACTTATTCCTCTCTCAATGAGAGCGTTTAATAAATAAAATCATCGCGCTTAAAAAGAAGCGAACTTTCAAAATTCACAAAATATCAACGCCTTCTTTATTATTATTAAATAACTTTACAAATACCACTACTTCAAGTATCATTTTTATATTGAACGTGATATTACAATTCTTGAAATTGAATGTGGAATAATCACTCTTCACTTCACTGCTCACTTCGCATGTCTTCTTCTTCGGAGGCTACGGCACCAAAAACGACTCCTTGACACCTTGCAAAACATCGGAAAAAGCTTCTCGTTCTTTAGCGCTTTCTATTTGATACGTATGAAGAGATGAAGCGTTTTTATGCCCTGTACGTTCCATAAAAAGCTTTTCCGGAACACCCTTTGCAAGTGCCGTCGCCGTCACCGAGTGAAAAATTAAACAGCAGCGGTTCAACCACGTGTATTGTACTGAATGCAGTGTTCACGCAAATTAAAGTAACACACATGTTTACCACGCATTCCAGAAGACAAAAGAAAATGTCTATACAAATTGTTGTGTAAATAATACAAAACAAAATTCAACCCACTGTGTACCAGTAAAAAAAACACGCATTGTTGCAAAAAAATTAAAAAAACCGCAATCAGAAAACTATGTTTACAGTCCCAATTTTACAGTCTACAATTCGCCGTTAAAAATTAAATTTAAAATAAAACTTGATCAAGTAGAAAATAAGTTTTTCATTATTTAATGGCCTTTTGTTTCTTTAGGAAACCTAACCAAGTGGTAAATAAGCATGTTATTGACCTGTCCCTCATGGATATGTGCTATATTCCCCTCCTGGCGTGTCCTCGGGCTACGCCGTCGGGCGCGCCACGAGGGGAATATACCACATGGCCTTGTTCCAGGCCAATAACCCTTACATAGTTTCCTTTAGGGGTGTTACTAAAACGAGTAACAGAGTAACGAGTAACCAGTAACGAGTAACAGATCGAGTAACGAGAAAACGAGTAACGGGCAAAAATCTTGAGGGGTTAATTTTTTTGGATATCTCTAAAAACATACAGAAAACAAATAACCAGTCAATATTTTTTAAACTGATATCTAGTCAGAAATTTTGGCCAATTTTCTTGAAATAGCTCGTTTAATTTTCCTAGGAACATGAGTTATTTGTTTAAAAGAAGCGATTGTCGAGCTTGGGCGTAGAGTGAAATCTCAATGTTTTCGACATTTAGAAAATATTCAAGTTCTGACACACTGAGTCAACTCCCGATCAATATCTGCAGAAATTATCAACGAAACCTCACCAGAGTATTTAGCGTTTTTTCAGAAATGCCAAGCGATTCTAAATAAAGGTTTAGTATTGTTGTGAACAAATTCTCCGTGCTTTGTTGGAATCTTCACTCACGGGCACGGCTTTCAAAATACTAGATGCCCGGCAGTCGGAAATTCTCACTGTACTTTTCTAAATATCTATGACTGGTTATGTGCTAATAAATTAATCCTAAATTTAAAGAAAACAAAATATCTTATATTCCAACCTCGTCAAAAAATAAATTATAACTTACTTCCTCCATTAACACTGGCTGGTCAATGCCTTGAACAAGTGTCAAGTCTGAAATATTTAGGTATTTTAAGTTCATCCGAGACGCTTTGCGCAAGTGTGTTACTGTCTTTAACCGTCTCTATTGTTCATTCTTGCGATATAATTGGTTTACCAGATTCTCCCACTGAGTCCCAGTGGCGTGAATATCACAATAACTCATAACAACGAAATGAGAATCGATTTATTTTTCTATATTGTTGTGATTTATTTGAATCTTTTTGTGCCTACGAAAGACATCAGTTCCTTCACAAACTAGGCAATTATCTAATGGTTCATCATGTAAAACGTTCAGTGGTTGAGGAAGCGAGGGAAGTCGATCATTTCGGTTGCATTTATGGCTTTTATTAAACTAAAACGAGCGACGCGGTAAGAGGATTCCAAACATTTAAATACGTCGCCTTAAATATTCCTAGTCCATATATTTTAATTTAGTGCTACCAAAAGGCTTACGTTGTCATTACAGAAATTGCTGCGAAGAGAAA
>JAEMWC010000252.1:865000-979243 GCA_016490735.1 Pachyseris speciosa | reverse complement strand
GCTTAAACAACATGGATTAACGACAAAAACCAAAACCAAAACAAAAGAAAAAGCAAAAGCAAACTCACACGCAAACGTAAACGCAAATGTAAATGCAAACGCACACGCACAGAAAACGCACACGCACAAGTACGCAAAAATAAAACGCACACGCAAAAGCAACAACAACAAAACAAAAGCCAAAGAAACAAACAGCGTCCAAACCGCCATGTTGCCAGTTACTTTCAGGAATTTCGTCTGGATGCAGCTTAGTGTTGTTTCAACATTATTCTTGCATATAGCAGGTCTTCCGTTATCTAATCTATTCCTTACCGTTTGGTGGTGTTGGTGGTTTCGCCGCTCTGAAGTGATCCAGTTCTAAATCAAAAGCGCGCCCCTTATCGCTGATGTGTTGGTCAGGACGAGAGTGGTGTGAGGACAACTTGCCAGCGGTACGGTTTCGAAATCCAGCACCAGCTCTCGGTCATCAAGAGAAGCTTCTTTTACGTCTTCAGGACTGGCAAAAAACAAATGCAAAGAAAATAAAGTCAGCATGGATTTTGTTCCCCTTATAATATACTGGAGAGAGCTAAAAAAACAAACAAACAAACAAACCTATCAAAAAACTTGCATTTAGGAACTGAAGTAAAACTCACAGTGTCTAACTTTACTGCTTGTTATCTCAAGGAATGGTTCTCTGTTTCTGGATATGGATAGCTTTTTCTTGAAATAGCTAGCTTTATAGTTTTGTTTTGTTTTGATTTTAATCACCGGCCATTTCTTGAAATAGACAACCAATTTAAGAGATGGAACCTCCATTTCGTGAAATGGATGGCGAATCTCGAATTGGCTTCACGTTTCAAGAAAAGGACGCCTTCAAAGAAGACGGCCGTCTCGAGAAATGGCACGGGTTTTGAAACGCTTTCTTGAAATTCGCAGCTATTTCGGGAAATGGTCAGCCACTTCAGGAAACAAGAAGCTATTTCAAGAAAGTGGAAGAACGGAAGAACAAAATCCACAAAGGTTCTGCTACAGCTAGAATCGTAACACAAATTTAAGTCAAATGAAGAATGATCCTCGCAGTTGTGAACGCAATTTATGCAATTGCGAAAAGAAGCCTGAAAAATTCAGGACTTCAACGGGTTTAACCCGTGACCTCGCGATTACCGGTGCGATGCTCTAACCAACTGAGCTATGAAGCCACTGACGTTGGGAGCAGGTCAATTGTGGTTCATATGTTTCCCGTGAAAGAAATGAGTGTTAACGAATATATGAAATGAATCATATATGAGCTGCGGAAATGAAATCAAATGAAGAATGATCCTCGCAGTTGTGAAAAAATGCAGGACTTCAACGGGGGTTTGAACCCGTGACCTCGCGCGCGAGTTCACGGGTTCAAACCCCGTTGAAGTCCTGAATTTTTTTCAGGCTTCTTTTCGCAATTGCATAAATTGCGTTCACACTGCGAGGATCATTCTTCATTTGATTTCATTTCCGCAGTTCATATATGATTCATTTCATATATCGTTCACACAAATTTAAGTGTTGTGGAGTAAGATGAAGTAAACTAAATTACATAATATAACATGGCATGACCTGATATGTTATGTTACGTTACGTTATGTTACGTTATGTTATGGGAGAAGGAATATATGAAACTCATATATTGAACGGCGGAATAAAGAATGAATATGTGAATAATTATCGCAGTTATGAACACTACTTAAGCAGTAGTGAAAATAAAGCCTGAAAAAATTTCAGGCTTGTACGGTCCTGAATTTCACATACCCCCGAGGGCCAGGTAAATAACATGCTTATTTGCCAGTTGGTGAGGTTTTCTACAATAAAAATGTATACATTCTCTCGAGGGAAACTTGTTAGATGCTACAACGTGTGAACGATTAGTGTACACTAAGTTCTTGAGAGAAATGAGCGACCCCGAAGAAGAATTGTTTTTAGCCCAAAGCAGCTTTTCCGGTAGCCTGACCTTCGCAGTCGTTGTTTGTGTCGGTCCTGTTCTCCCTCCCCACCAACGTCTGCTGAACCGAGCCGGACATTCCTTTCCCATTGTGTCTGAGTATCCAATCAGGAGGGAGAATAGAACTGACACAAACAACGGCTGCGAATTGAGGAGGCTACGGGAACTTAGCCACCGAAATTTAAAAGCCACTATGTGATTGGTCAGTTCCTGGAATGGAATGTCCGGCTCGGGTGGGGAGGGAGAATAGGACTGACACAAACAACGGCTGTGAAGGAGGCTACTTTTCCGGCTCTTTGGAGGGTACTTCTCGGCACTTGGATTTCCTTTGTGAATGGGGCAAGTCAGACTCACGACCAGGATGCTCAGACTTTAAAACTCCTGGAGAAAATGATTAAGTGCTTAAACGTCCACTCATTTTCAATGTCGTTGTAGCAAGTAAGCCCCACGAAGAAGTTATGGTGGAGAAAAAGGGGAAAAAAGCGGTATACAAGTCGTTACCGACGAAGAGGTTACTGAACGAAACAGTGAATGGATACCAGCTGACACACGAAAGACCACCGCGTGGTCGGTAACTGTTTGTTGTTTGGAATGACTGGGCAAACGAAAGGATTCCTATATTATGAAAGGTGGTTTCAAATGATAGCTGAGTTAATTTTTTGTCTCACGATTGAGTCACATCTTTGTGACTCGATCGTGAGACAAAAGATTAACTCAGCTATCGAAAGGATTCCTCTTAGGCAAACTGAAGGCGAGGCCAATCTTCTGTTCTCACTGTACGACTTCGAACTTTGCTTTTGGCTTGAAGTTTAACAAGTCGTCTGTGTCTGTGTTTATTATTATTATTACTATTTTTTTTGTTTGTTTGTTTGTTTGTTTTTTTTTTTCTTCTTTAGAGTTTACAAGTAATGAGAGGCTAAGTCGAAGGGATATGTTCGGCGGATTATGTTCAGGGGAATATGTTGAGGGGAGTATGCTCCACTGTTTTGCTATTGTTATCAGACATTGTTTCAGCCTCGCTCTCCCCTGTTACAATCAAAGTTGCCACCAACTTTTCAGACAGTGAATAATGATCAGGGGTTATGTAATATATTCTCCTGAAAAGAACAAAGGAAACCGAGCCAACTGACAAATAAATAAGGGTTGTGTTATGTTATGTTACGTCACGTTATATTATTTTATGTTATGTTATGTTATATGTTATGTTGTTACGTTACGCTACGTTGCGTTGCATTACGTTACGTTACGTTGTTACTGATTCTAATATCTAAGTTCACCTTTCAAGATCGAAGATCTTTGGAGTTGCAAAAGTGACACTCAGTCCTTGCACATCGGCGCCGATTGAAAGCCACAGGGGATCCAACATCCTCTCCACCTCGCAGCATGTGATTAAATTACTGAAGTGGCCCTGTGGAACAATTCGTACCAGACACATGATGTGTGGCTTGACTTTGGTTCAGGCATAACCTGAAATAACGCCTTGGAAAAAGGCCTTATTATGATCCCATTGCCTATAGGATTCTAAAAACGTCCACTTTGCTTTGTCAGTCCATAGTTCGCAGTTCAGGTTTAGTGCCAACCAAAAGACTACTTCTTTGATTTCCAGCATGCATTCATTTCGGGAAGAAAGCAGAATTTCTTGGGTGTCGATTAGTTAAATAGTCACTGACTTTAATTAACCTATCAAGTTCAACATCAGTTCTGCCTTATTAGTTGAAATCTTACAGGAGAGCTACCAAGCTAAGCCTAACACTCTTTTTAAAAAAGTGAAAGAATACTTCGTAGAACTGGAGGTCCAAAAATGATGGTTTAATTTGGATACCAAAGACAAGGATCATAAGAATAAAGATGGTTTCAAACATGAAAAAAGTGGGCGTTTTGAAGTTTTCGAACAGTCTGGAAGAAGATTATGATGGTTTGCTCTCCCTGCTGAGGAATTCATTTGTTAAAGGTTTGCAAAAGCGTTATTTGTGTACCTAAAGGTCTCGCGTGATAACTTTAGAACGGATTTGACATCAAAAGCAGTGACATTATTAGTTACTCACACTAAACCATGTTAACTGAGCCTAGTCTGACGGTATAAAGTAGGATTGAGAATGACTAAGACTGATGCAGACACATCCTATAATGAAGCGCTACCTTCTTATATCCAGTAAAGGTCAGTTTGATAGACATCTCCTTTCTTGGTTCCAAGTACCCTTGACTAGGCTCAAAGGTAAGAGTGTAGTCCCCTTCAAGGATCTGAAGGGAATGAACAAGAGTTGAGTTATTGCCTGATACTTAGCCAATGAGACCAAAGCCCAAATTGCCTAACATCAAGGGATATTCCGCAAGATTGAGCAGGACAATTGTTTTATTATTCAACACATAAATGACTAAGCTCAATTTTCTGTGTTTATTACGCCATTTTTTTCCTCCGCAATACACAAAATTACGTATATCACGGGATAACTGTTGTGTATGCAAGACCAATATTGAGGAAGCTATGACCATATTTGGACATTGTCACAATGTGTTAAATAGTAATAATAATAATAATAATAATATATATATATATATATATATATAAGTATTATATATATTATATATAAGTTACAGTATATATAAGTTACAGTTACTGATACAAGAATTACATTTGGAAACTCTTAATGAGTAGATTAAATTTGAATTATTTGACTTGAAGTTAACATTGCGTCGTCACATAGCCATGTCACGTGTCACCCTCGTTAAAAAAACAGTCGATTTATTTCATTTTTGATTTTTATTTGTTTTGGCCGTCTGGTATCCGGGAGATGTTTAAAGGAAAGGCAAAAAAGACTGATGCAAACCTCCTTAACGTGCTGTCCTTCAGGCAATGCTTTTTAGCAGGGAAGAATTATTATGAGAAAAAAATATGTCTAAAACATCTTCATTTGCTAATTTATAAGGATTACAATCAGAAACTTTTAACTATTAGATAATTGTATGCTGTTTTTCAGCAAATATGTTTTTTAGCAGAGAAGAGTTATTTAGAAAATAGAACATGTTTAAAAGATGTGTCTATTATATACAATGATAACATCAGAAACCTTTACAAATAGTATTACATTGTGTACTAGTCAAGACTTTTCTGTATCAAGGATCTGTACAGAATCCTTGAGGATCTCTACAACATCATGCAAGCTCTTTAAAGGGGGCCTCAAGGATCTTTACAGGGACCTTGAGAATCCTTGCAAGGACCTCAAGGATATTTGCAATGACTTCGAAGATCTTTTCAAGGACCTCAAGGATCTTTGTAGGGACCTCGAGGATCCCTGTAGGGACCTTGAGGAACTTTGCAGGGACCTTGAGGATCCTTGCAGGGACCTTGAAGATTTTTGCAGGGACCTTGAGGATCTTTTGAAGATTACGCAAGATCCTTGAAGATCTTTATTAAGATCCTCCAGGATCTTTCATAAGATCCACAAAAGATCCTTGAGCAGATCTTCAAAGATCCTTCAAGATCCTGTAAGGTTTTTCACCAGGGTTGGCAGCAGCGAACAGCAATATGTGCTATGTAGAACAATTCCTGGTTAAGATTTAGTGCCACCAAAAGACTACTCCTTTGATTTCTAGGATGCCAGAGGTATAGGTGGTGCTGTGTGGTGCAGCTCTTCAGAGCTAGGCCAGTTCCCAGACAAAAATTCGACTCCGAATATATCCGCCTCATATCGCTCCAAGCCGCAAGGGGGGTATGTTTCTTATATCGCAGGATGTCTTATTTTATATATTTTGTCCACTTGCGAACCGGAGGGTATTAACGACAGTTATAAAATAGAGAGTGTAAACCTTGCGTTTTGATTGGTTTAGAGGAGTTTACGATTCAAGCACAGTCGTGCGAATGACGTCATGAGGCGAAGAAAGTCAAACGCAACGCACAAACTAAATAGATTCCATTTGGCAGTGGATGTGTACCCTAATCATAATAGGGACCTTAAGCAACGAGAACGACAACGACAACGAGAACGCCACAAAACAATAGGTTTAATGAGCAAAAACAATGGCCCTGCACGTGTGTTTTACATTTTGGTACATTTCTTTGCCGTCCTCTCCAAAACAACAACGTCAAATGACCAAATTTTATGTTTTCTTGAGAACGTGAACGCATGACGGCAAATCTTTTTTTCTCTTTCCTTACTTTGACGTCGTTCGTAGTAATTTAGTTTCTGGACATATCGCCAGCATTTTCCACGTTAAACACATTGGAAGAATCGCGAAAGAGTTACAGAAACGAGAAGTTATATTTTAAAATGACGTTTTCGTTGCCGTCCTCGTCGTCGTTGCTTAAGGTCGCTAATAACGCACGAACGACGTCAAAACTTGATAAGAACATTGATCAGAGTACTTGTATTTTCTTACCCCGTTTTTAATTTGACGCCATCCGTGGGTCATCAGAGCACACACGCGTGGACAAATGGAATCTATTTGTTAATTATTTACAAAAAATCCACACAGGGTTAAGCAATTCGCGATCGTGGTGTAAACTAATTTCAATGTGATTGTCTAAAAAGCCACACTCTCGGTTGAATTTCGTTCAAATGACGGCTCCTCAGTTCAATAAAACAGTGGTCTTAGTAGAGGTTTTAACACATTAACTCAACGTTTTGGCTGCGTCGATCAATGAAAATCCTGTTTTAAAAGACATTGAACTCATGATAAAAAACAAAAATAGCTATTCAGACTGAACTGCGTAGGTTCAGATTATATTTAAAATGCTGTTAAATCATAAACCATACTTTATTTGTCCTCCACAGTTCAAAGTAGTGGAATCACCGCTCGGGCCGTACAGTGATAGGCAGAAAAAGAAGCAATTCATCCAAACAAAGTGAGAAGAATTTTTCTCACCACAATCATCGCAAAAAGCAGATATGTTTTAGACGATTTGCAAATTTACTGCTTCGGGAAAGATAGGAATTAAAAAGATAAGCTCTTGCATAACATCTTTTATCTGTACTCACCTGTTTCCACTTAAAGCGAGCTGTCAGCAGCGACTGATTGTGAAGCACTACTTCTCTGTTGACAGGAACACCTAGGTACACCTTCTCGATGTACATGTTACAAGATAGGAGGCAAACCAAAGGCCTCTGCACTTCACAGTATACTGGTAAATAGCTGAAAGCAAAAATCAAAAGTGATAAGGATATCTATGAAGAAAAACTGCAGATCCTTAACCAGCTGCAAGTTAAGCAAAGGCGCATTTGGACAATAAAAACTTGCGAGCACCAGGTTGCAGTTGTGGGAACAATTCCATTGCTGCCAAGTGCTGGAAAGGTTACAGTAGGTACCAGGCGCATAGTCATGCAATGGTGTCAAGCCAGGAAACTATACACTAAACAATGCAATTGGTGCCATTATGTAAGGAGCATTGCAATGGGTAACAAATGCAGGCAACCATGAAACGGGTGTCAAATGTGGGAAACAACGCAATGGCTTGGTTGCAGTTGCAGAAACCAAACACAGAAAAACAAGAAACAAGAGAGAGAATTTAAGAAAAAACAGTCATCCACAAACACATGTAGTGGGATTGGGACGGCATTTGACACAACGTTTTGGAGGAGAAAGGAGAGCCTCTCATTTCTAATCAGAAACTAAACTTGAAACTTGAGATATCTACCTTGTTTTTCCATTCTTCACGTCACACTGGAGTGCAGTTCTTACCCTCTGCGGACCATCGAACACCTTAAACAACACTTCAACTTGTTTGCTCTCTTGTGGACCAAGGACTCCACGATTGGGAGTAAATTGAAACCCTGAATCCGCCACCTCGCCATCTAGCTGCTGAGAGAAGAAAAGTTTGCAGTGTCAAAGTTTAAACTAAATATTAACGCTCACTCATGATTAACGGCTAATCGAGGTGTTCGTTTCGCTCACTGAGAATATTTTCAAAAACCAATTTTACCCTCAAGGTTAAGTTAAGCTCAAGTCAAACTCCAAGGACGAAGTCCTTTTGTGAATATCTGGTTTTCACATGACGTCATCAAAAACTAAAACTCAAAAGTAAACAGACTTTTGCATTTTTAGCTTCATCACGTAAAAGACATTTTAGAAATGTATCCATGTTTCCAGCTCGGTAGCGTGTTTGTTTTTAAAATAGAACAGTTTGAATTTGATAGTTTTTCACAGTGCGTGACATAAAGATGTCTGCCTACAAGCATATCACGTACATGAAAACATCGATTAACCGTGTGTTTTGAGGTTTCAAAAGCCAGTATGACAAGAGAACCGTCTATGCGAATGTTTGCAGGCTCAACAGAGCGAAGAAAGCCTTTGAGATAGCCAAAGTAAGCCCCAGATGTTTTTCAGTTGTTTCGGGCCGCCATACTGGAGTCCCTCAGAGGGGCACCATCAAGGCGTTTCCATACTAAACCTATAATTTTGAGTGGTACATTTCGACGAATAACTCGAGTACGGGATGTCGCACAGCCCTGAAGCTTTGGCATATATATTTGTTATTTATTTATTCCATTTTCACTACATCAGTTGAAACAATGGTATCACACATAGAGCATATATATATGTATATATATACATATACATATACATATAATTATACATATATATATATATATATATATATATATATATATATATATATATAATTATAATCCAAGAGTTAGGTTATTTAAACATTTACTGCAACTCTGAGTTTCATGCTTCTTGCGAAGCAATCATCAGGCAACTGCCAGAAATAACGGTTACAATCACAGAAATTTGAAATACAGAACAATGCATACATTACATTACATACTAGGCGTGTCGCGTCACACGGGTCGTTATCGCTAATTACATAATGACATTTCTTAACAGAAATTTCCTAACATGTCTACAACACAATGTCAGCTCATTTCTTTTGTTTAGACTTGCCATTTCTGGTTTACAAATAATGAAATATTTCTCCCACAAACACAAATTGCATCTCTTAGTAACATTGGAATAAGAACTAGCTTGTTTTATCTTGCGCCATTTGATGACATACTTAGTGTTCTTATCTTTGAGACTCCATATATGTTTACTAAGCTCGGTAGCATGTTTGTAACGCTCGTTACGGAATGAACATACATGGTTTCTATACCGCAATTTGAACGCAGTATCACAAAGTCCGATGTATGTTTCCTTTGTGGATTCTGTGGTGACCTCAGCCTGGTAAATGACGTTTTCTACATTGCAGTTTCCATCCATGGGACACGTGTCAGGTTTCCGACAATTGCAGCTTCTCTCAGTTTGATTATTAGTGCGTGTGGATTTGTTAATTTCGGCTTTGTTATGGTTAGATATGATTGTTTTGATGTTGCCCATGCAGCTGTAACTTAATTTGAGGGTGTTACGGTTAAAAATTTTGTGAAGTGGGTTAGATTTGGGGAAATGCTTATCAATTAGTGAAGGGAAGCATCTTCCGACGTTTGTTTCTACGTTCTTGCTATAGGGCGGGTTGAACCATGTGATGTTCCGCTGTCTGTTTCTCCGTTGACCTGGTGTCTGGTTTGGTGTGGCATTGAATGACAGGTTGTAGTGATATCCGGAACATCGGAACATCACATGGTTCAACCCGCCCTATAGCAAGAACGTAGAAACAAACGTCGGAAAATGCTTCCTTTCACTAATTGATAAGCATTTCCCCAAATCTAACCCACTTCACAAAATTTTTAACCGTAACACCCTCAAATTAAGTTACAGCTGCATGGGCAACATCAAAACAATCATATCTAACCATAACAAAGCCGAAATTAACAAATAATCAAACTGAGAGAAGCTGCAATTGTCGGAAACCTGACACGTGTCCCATGGATGGAAACTGCAATGTAGAAAACGTCATTTACCAGGCTGAGGTCACCACAGAATCCACAAAGGAAACATACATCGGACTTTGTGATACTGCGTTCAAATTGCGGTATAGAAACCATGTATGTTCATTCCGTAACGAGCGTTACAAACATGCTACCGAGCTTAGTAAACATATATGGAGTCTCAAAGATAAGAACACTAAGTATGTCATCAAATGGCGCAAGATAAAACAAGCTAGTTCTTATTCCAATGTTACTAAGAGATGCAATTTGTGTTTGTGGGAGAAATATTTCATTATTTGTAAACCAGAAATGGCAAGTCTAAACAAAAGAAATGAGCTGACATCGTGTTGTAGACATGTTAGGAAATTTCTGTTAAGAAATGTCATTATGTAATTAGCGATAACGACCCGTGTGACGCGACACGCCTAGTATGTAATGTAATGTATGCATTGTTCTGTATTTCAAATTTCTGTGATTGTAACCGTTATTTCTGGCAGTTGCCTGATGATTGCTTCGCAAGAAGCATGAAACTCAGAGTTGCAGTAAATGTTTAAATAACCTAACTCTTGGATTATAATTATTTGCAGCTCTAGCTCTGCTATTGAGCACTTTATAGTAGATGAGGATTTCAATCAACTTTTTGGTTATATATATATATATATATATATATATATATATATATATATATATATATATATGGGAATAGGCTGGTGATCCTAAGTAATTAAGGCAATCAGTTGCTAATATATCCCCTCCCTACCTTACTGTACTTAATTAATTTCCAGGGGGATTTGGCCTTGCATCGCTGATCGATCGGGGAGTAGTGACGTGATCCTGGTTGCAGAAAATGTGTGAAATTGTCTCCTAGGACCTTACCATAAAAATAAGGCCACACTGTGTATGTGTTGTACAGTAAAAATATGTGTCAACCCAGTGTGGTTGGTTCAGTGGCCTAGTGGTTAAGGCATCCGACCGGTAATCTGGAGACCCAGGTTCGATTCCTGGCTGAGCCACATTTTCACTTAATTACTTAGTTGATGATTTCTGTTCCCAAATTAACCTTGTCTATATATATATATATGTCTATATATAACTTCACAGGAGTTCAGGTTTCAGGAGTAATCATCGTTTTATTGCGACAGTGCTGTTTCGTATGGTTCAAAATTATATGACCACACTCATCAGGCAACTTCAACGATTTAGTATTAAAACTAACAGAACTGGCAGTAAAATATGGATGGTTGTTATGGGGATGCGTTACATTCAAGACATTGTATCTAGGTAACAGATGCTTTTTGTCTTAGTTGCGTTACTCTAAAGTTCTGGAGCACATATGCGGTACATTATCTACCAAGCAGAGGTCGTCACCCCGCAATCCAAAGAGACTTATATCGGACTGTGTGACACAACATTCAAAGAACGTTACAGAAACCACACATGCTCCTTCAGGAACGAACGATACAAAAATGTAACCGAACTCAGCAAGCACATATGGAGTCTGAAAGATCGAAAAATCAATTACGAAATTAAGTGGCGAAAGTAAGGCAAGCCAGATCGTATTCAAATATCAACAAAAAATGTAATCTGTGTCTGTGGGAAAAATATTTTATAATATGTACACCAGAAATGTCGACACTTAATCATAGAAATGAACTGACATCGATCTGTAGACATTCTAAGAAATTCCTGTTAAATACCGTGATTGCTTAACGCTTAGTGCTTCAGTCGACCAATTACATCTTGGCATGTCACGCTAGTAAGCATTGTTCCATATTTTCAAATTTTGTATATCTTTAAATGTAACCGTTATTGTTGTCAGTTGCCTGAAGATTGCTTCGTGAGAAGCATGAAACTCGGAGTAGCAAATAAATGTGTTTGAACTAGTCCGACTCCACAATTGAATATTATATATATATATACAGAGATTGAAAACCAAGAATTGAACAGTAATTAAACTGCAATCAAAGTCCACGCTGATACGTGATTAGCTTAGTCGTGCTTTGAGAAACTGGCCCCTAAAAACTTCGAAATGGGAGGGGAGGGGGTAAAAAGTATGAAAGAGGTTCCAACTCAGGCCATAAGGATCCCTTAATTCAAAATGTTTCTGCGTGGTCAAACGAAAAAAACAAACAAACAAACAGAAACGGGATTAGGACACACCCCGAATACGAATGTGGATCAATCTAACCTAGGATATCATCTGCTGGTGGATGGAACAGTATAAGGACACAGCCACGATTATGTTAGAGAGGAATTCAGTTGAGTGTCGTTAGTAATAGACCTCATTCGTATCCTCCGTAAGGAGCCGGAACTAGCTTGCACACGAGGCTTAAACGGGGGAATCTTTTCATATGTAAATGTTTCCCCGCAGAAGCGTTTCGACTTCATGCTAGATCCAGTTCAATACCGAGAATACGACGTTATCTAAAGCAAACAAACTGTAGTCGTACTCAATCTCGTACTCGTAATCAAAAAACAAAAAACCTCAGTTCGAAATAGGGTTCAAACGATACACCGGTGCACCGCGATATTTCTTGTCACGATACGAATATCGATATTTGAACAGCACATCGCGGTATTACAGCGGTGATTATATTGGCGTGAACACCTAAAATATGTTTGGAATGTTTATTGTGTTGTAACCAATCACAGGCGAGATCTTCACACGACAGAAACCACAGGCAACGAACGGTTCCCAATCTGT
This sequence comes from Pachyseris speciosa, assembly GCA_016490735.1. Classification (NCBI taxonomy): domain Eukaryota; kingdom Metazoa; phylum Cnidaria; class Anthozoa; order Scleractinia; family Pachyseridae; genus Pachyseris; species Pachyseris speciosa. The sequence goes on along the minus strand of JAEMWC010000252.1, from coordinate 966,780 downwards.
CACGGGACAAATTATTTTCGTTTTGTTTTAACATTCAGTATCTTTACAAGTAAACAATTGCTTTTCCTTCCTATTTTTGTACAGTGTGTGCTATAATAGCAAAGAATACAGGTTTGAACGATTTTGAAACAAATTACAAAGCCGAAGTGCCGGGCCGACGCACGCGACGGTTTGGCGTGCGAATTTTCAAACGATCGAAATCGGTAGTTACGCCTGATCGCAAGTTACGATGTTGCAAGGTAAGCCGCTAGAATTTTCTGATTCCCATCGCTTCGCGGCTGTTGCAGCAAGCGTTAACACTTTTTTGTTAGGTCAGGGAGATTTACTATTTGGTAATTTATTATTCTTTTTTTTGGTAGCTAATAATAAAGTTGAAATTTGAGAGTTGTTCTTGTCGATGTTTTCGTTTCTGATAGCATAATCCTCGCTAATATTTTTTTGTAGAACAAGGGGACTGGATTTATGTGCGCTAACGATTGAACCTTCGAACTACTGTGCCGACAGAAGTTCCTTGATCGCAAGATCGCAAATTAGCCTGGAAAACCACCGACCAAATTCAACATCTATGGAATGACTGACACATCGCGCAAAGTAAACAGCCCAATTTTCGGTATTCCTTCAAAAATATAATTTTGCTTTTTCTCTGAAGGCATTTATGCATTTGATATCAGGAGGATTACATGCTGTAGGAAACTAGTTATGAGGGGATTTAGCCAAGAAGATTTTAAGTCCCCTTTGGATGCGATTATTACCACATTTTGCGCGCAAAAGAAAAAAAAACATGATTATCTCCGATCGCAATTCTTCTTACCAAAAGAATCTCCGTAAATTTCCGTAAACTCGCATGTTACAACCCAACGGCTCTATATTGTTGAATGCATATCTGAAAATTTATTTTTCTAAGAAGAATACACGATTGTTCATTTTTTATTGTCTTCATGTAATATGTCGTTACATGGAAAGCCAGTCGTCGCGTCGCGTTGGCTTCTAAATTTTTCTTTCTAAAATCGAACGATGTGCTGAATGCGGTCCTCAGCACTGATCTTGGGGAGCAGTGGTGTTTTAAATTCCTAATAAGACAGCTTGTATCCTTAAACATGTTAAACAAAACGAAAATGATTTGTTCCGTGACCGATAGGAAACCGTTCGTTGCCTGTGGTTTCTGTGGTTTGAAGATCTCGCCTGTGATTGGTTACGACACAATTAACATTCCAGACATATTTTAGGTGTTCACGGCAATATAATCACCGCTGTAAGATACAATAAAATATGTTCTATATTATCCATGAAAAATTGCTGTCTTTTATGACTCCTTGCCCAAATTCTGCATTGTAGCCATTGTATAGTGATTTATTAAACAGAGAGAAGCAAAATCCATCCTTTTTGCATCGCATTCGCGTGTCACGTATTGTTCAAGATGGCGGACAAACAAACGCATGCGTAGTTCCAGAACGTTAGTAAGATTAGTTGGTCACTTGTAAGTCATGCACTGGTGTATTGTATCGTGGCAACTGTATAGAGATATGTATCGTATCGCGAGAAAATGTATCGTTGCAGCCCTAGTTGGAAAGAGCCCATCATTTGCCTTTTCTGCTATAAGTACCTCAAGACAGTCGGGGCATTCCTGAATACTCCACTCCGCTGAAATGCTGGATATGTTTTTGATGTTGATGTGATCATAGCCGTGTTGTTCTCTTAATCGAACGAGATTGAAATTCAGGTCTGGACATGTGAACACCACCTCTGGTCCCTACAAAACACAAAACATTGTCAATGAGTTTATACCGAAAACTGTCGAATATTCTCTGCGTTATGATGTCAGATAATTACCTGCTGTAAGAACTAATAAGTAAACGCAGTGCTTGAGGAGAGAAGTTATCAATTGAAATGACAAACGTTAATGTAAATGGACGGAAATATTAAAATGTGATGACAGAAGTATTTGTTCAACGTTTTAGGACGAAAATCTGAGACTTAATCGCCGAAATGTCCAGTCAATTTCATTCTCGTTTCTGGCAGCTAAAACTTTAATCTTTTTCGCTCATTCTCTCCATTCTTGAGTAAAAATAGTTACGATTAACCTTAAATACCATACCGTAACCTTTCATATGGAGGCTATTGAGCAGCCCTAAGGTACTACTGTTGCGTTAAAACATCATATAAAAACTAAATGTGGGATCGGGCCAATTATTTGAACAGTGTCTATAGTTTAATCTCCTCAAGAACGTGAACAGAAATCTTTAGGCCAGATCTCTTTGGCGTAAATTTAAAGTGATCCGCACCGGAGTAAATGGGTTCCGTTCACATCAGTGCCTCATGGTGCCACAAATGTCCTCCATATATTTCTACGTGCTTCATGTACTAACCTCAAACGTGGCCTTGACATAAACATAAACGGGTGCGGATGAATGTTTCAAATCACACCGAATAGCTTCCTCGACCTGGCCTGGTTTATCTACTGTAATAATCAGCTCCAGCTCAGCTTCCTCGCCTGCACCTAGTCAACAATTGAGACAACGTAACATTCTCAGATTTGTCATAATTTATGAATAAAATATGCACGGTATAACATAACTTTTCATGTCACATCTGGCAACTGTTGTATTTTGTAAAAACAAGGCAAATCTAGATGATGATGACAACGACGATGTGCATAACAGTGATCAGTGGACGATGACGTTAACGTTGCCGTCGACGATGAACCAGTAAACGTGGAACTCCACTTTTCAACCAGACAAACGACATCTACAGGACCAGAATTTGTGTGTCCTCCCACCTCTCATCCCCTCCCTCCACATTTTACCCCAGGGGGGGGGCCCACTGCATCCAAAAAGTCCAGATCCACCCGCGAAATGAAGCCGATTTCCGCGGTCTATCTTGGGATTCAAAAGTTTGAATTCTTGGCAAGCAAATCCGGCCAAACTGAGACTGAGGTAATACGTGACGGGGATTCAGCTATTTGTCCTCGTAATCCACACACGCAACAAGCCAGACACTTATTGTACCTGAACTTGCCTTTCAGTCTGTTGGTGCCCTCGCATGTTTCTTTCGGCACTACCATCCTAACAGTACGCAGAACGCGTACAACATATAAGCCTGGTATAAACTGCCTAACAGGCTACTTTTGACTCAGTGCCTCGGTTTCAATTCCTGCTGGCAGCTCTGTAAGATTGTGTCTTTGTTATCGCTACAGTTGTTACTGTTATTTTCGTTGAGGTACCTATTACAGATGACTGCGGTTCAACTGATATTCTTCTCGATGGTTCTTCAACATTTCTCCACGAAACACGTGCTTCGGAGACGCTGTTGTTAGACATCTAAACCAAACAACAACAAGAAGTGTTAGATGTGGGAAACGACTTTCTTCTTCTCCTTTCCTTTCCTTTTTCCCCCGAAAAAAAACCATCTGAGAGCGATTTCCTTTGGTTTTGATTTACTTCGCACTGTGATTGGTTGGTAAAACTCGCGCCACTTTTCTTAACCAATAAAAAGCAAACAAAAACCACTCGTGACGTCAGTGTTCGCGCGCATTTTCCCGCTCCTGGCGCCGGCTACGTGCACTTGCAAGCTTGGTATTCTGATTGGTTCATCTGATTGGTTCATTGTGTTGTTGGTGTCTGTTGTGATTGGTCAGAATAATTGCATTGGTTTTGGTTTTACGATTCACATTCTAGGTTTCACGACAAAAAGAAAGCGTTCGGCAGTTGAACGCTTGTAATAGTCATCCTCGTGTGCTTTGATCTCCCGATCCGATCAAGGTCGACTTAAGGGTACTGCACACCACGAAAACTGACCATTCATATGCATTCATAAGCAATTCATTTGTATTCAGTTACGATTCACTGCTAACCTTCAGAGGAAATCTGTACTGGACACCTATTTTGAGTGTTCCTGGACACACAACCAGTGGAGGAGACACGCACACATCGAACGGCTAGAAAAAAGCAAAAACGTCGAGAATAAATAACATAAACAAAAACCCTTGTGTTTAAACAATTGCCTACGCTAAATTAGGTTTCCCATTAAGACCATCAAAGCACTTGAGGCGTGTTTCACCTTGCTAACGGCTTTCATTTCAATCTCCACTGCAGTGGCATCTCGAACACTGCCAGTGGAGACGCCATCCCCTTCATGGATTGGAATTTCCTCCAGGATGAGATGACCAACAGTATGATAACTGCCCACCTGTGGAATAGAAAAAAAAAACACAAAGAAAACTGTAAGACTCAATATGTTTCAATACAGTCACTGTTAAAACATCCATCAGTGAACGGCTCGAGGACAGGAAATACCGACTGCAATATTACAACGAGTCAGGAAATTATAGCTACAGAAACAATAACAACAAGTTCTGAAAGGTACACTGTAAGGAATGACAAGTACACGGGCGTCAAATGAGCGCGTACCAATAAAGTATATGGGGAATATGCTGAGGTATAAGGATGTATATGTATACGGATTGCGTACTGGCCCGTATACAGATTTTGCACGATTGTTCCATACATACTACTTACCGTAAAAGCTTTATTAAGTCCCCCTCTCTAATAAGCCCCCCGTTTGGGAGTCGGTTTTTGTAATAACCCCCCCCCCCCCCTTTTGGGACACGAGATTTTGTAATTATTCCCTCCTATTCCCTCTTACAAAATACACTTTATGCGGCCCAGAAGGTTTATTTTAAACAAATATACAATAAAACACACAATACTGTTTCCTGCTCGGAGTAAATGATAAAGTTTTACCGCAGTTGTTTGAGCCGATTTGTTCAGAAACTATTTAACACGAAAAGGCGTGTTCAAAGATTTGAAATAAGCCCCCCCCCCCCCCCCACCCTCTCCAATAAGCCCCCCGTTAATAAGGCCTGAAAAAAAAAAGCCCCAATAAAGCTTTTACGGTATGCAATGCTTTCGAGAGGTATACCACGGGATATTCCACTAGTCACTAAATACAGGTCACAAGCTGGATATATCCGTATACAGGACCATTCATGTCTTTTTATTAGCCTAGGACGATTTTGTACAATGAAGGTGCGCGACCTGCACGAGTGGTGGTTTTGTACGGTGTAACCACGGAAGTTTCTTTCGGATTTAGCAGCCTATTCCAGTAGTATAGGGAATGAACCCACTTTCACGTAACTGAAAACAAGTGATGTGTACGGGCTAATCTAGTCTCTTAAATAAGATTGCGCCAACATAGCAAAGTATGCTTAGTTTCTAGTAAAAGCATCCCCTCCCCCACCACCATCACCACCACCCCCCGCCCTCCCCCACCTCTTTGGGAGCAAACTCCAGGATGAAGTCAACTGATTGATGAGGCGGCAAGGTGCCCATATTTGGTGTGACTCGGAACGCCCCAAGATCCTCTAGGGTCCGTTGAACTTGAGACGATGCCATCAGTGGCCGTACGGGTACACCAGGAGACACAGGACACCTAAAGAATGGCTTGTATAGCTTCCAACGGAAAGGAAGTGCCACATTCCTAGGGGAAAGAGGAAAGAAACGTATAATTAATCGTTTAGGTACTTTGCTCAGGTGTAAAATGGGAGAAACCGTTTCGGGAAAAATATAATTCTCTTTCCCAAAAACGTTATGCCGTCAATCATACCTCTTCTCGTACCCGCACCTTGAAATCCACACTCAATTTTTGGGCGCTGAAGTTTAAATACAACAGGGTTGTAGAGCCTGGTACATAGAAAACCCAATGACGGTCATACATGTATTTCAGGGTTTCAGAAAAGTAACCGCTCAAAACGCTCAAAAGGTACACTGACGGCTAACCTCTCAAACGGCTCACAGCCGTTCACTTGCCGTTCACCAGATATTCAAGAACGGTTGGAGGACAGTGGCTTTTAGTCGTTCACTTGTGGTTGCCGCTCATCAGCTGTTCAAGAATGGCAGGAGACCGTTCGAACTGCTGCCAATAGCAATTAAAAAAAAATTGCATCTATTCGAGTGGCTTGGACAATCCGTTAAAAACAAGAAAATTGGATCCGTTCGCACGGCTAGGACAATTCGTTCAAAAACAAAATTGCATCCGTTCAGGTCACTCAGTTAATAACTTTTGAAGCACGTGGGTTCTTGGCGTTGAAATGGAGGGCTTTCCAGTCCCCGGTCTCTTCAAAGGCAGGTACTATATTCCAGTCTTTTAAAATAGCTTAAATGTAAAACCTTCCTAGCAGCTAGGGCTGCAACGATACACCGGTACACCGCGATATGTCTTGTCATGATAAGAATATCGATATTTGAACAGCATATCGCGATATTGAGATACAATAAAATGTTCTATATAATCAATGAAAAATTGCAGTCTTTCATGAGTCCTTGCCAAAATTCTTCATTGTAGCTATTGTATAGTGATTTATTAAACAAATGAAGAAGCAAAGTCCATCCTTTTTGCATCGCATTCGGGTGTCACGTATTATTCAAGATGGCGGACAAACAAACGCATGCGTAGTTCCAATACGTCAGTAAGATTAGTTGGTCACTTGTAACATGCACTAGTGTATCGTATCGTAGCAACTGTATCGAGATATGTATCGTATCGTGAGAAAATGTATCGTTGCAGCCCTACTAGCAGCACATACATATCGCATGTACAGTGTATCTTCTTATAAACGAATGACCTTCTCCCCTTCTCTCCCACATACGGTGATACCGCTAGACTAATGTACCATATGACATGGCCAACTCACGTTGTATTTTTGATGACTAGGGTCTTGTCTGAAGTTGTTTCTGGGTTCTCATCGTGGAATCGTATCAGGTGTTGTGCTGATACATCCCTCATTTCTCCAATCTCCGTTTCGCAAAGTCCACCTGATACCGAATCAAGCTCCACTCCTGCCATTTGACCTGTGCCTGGAAAACACGACAGCAAACAAAATGCCCATTTACCCAACACAGACAAGGTGACGACATGACATTAAAGCAAAAGGGTTGCTAATCCCTGGGATACAAACAATTCCCTGATATTTCCCTGATTTTCCACCGACCACAAACCAATTTTCACTGACCATCACAAACAAATCCTTGGAAGTAAAAGCAGCAAGGAAGCCACAGAAATCAATTCCTTTTTAGTATAAATCTACTAACGTTCTATCGCGAATGCCGTCATTTGATTGGCTACGCTACTCGCCATCTATTCTGTGATACATAGTGAGTAGCGGTTGTCAACAACATGGCGACCGCTTCGTCGCGTTTTGGAAGTGTCTGCGAGGAGGATTTCGATAATTTACTTGTTTAGTTTTGAACGATTAGAAGATTTATACTAAAACAATTAGATTATTCGCTCTCAATTCGCGATAGAAATCTCGAGCTCATAATCTAATTGTTAAGTAGAATAGTTATGAACTGGCATTATAATTACCAACAAGGAAACTCTTTCGTAAACCTAGTGGCTAACCAAAAGTAAAATTCTCCAACTTTTCACTGACTTTCAGATAGATTTTAGATTTTCCCTGACTTGACGCACAATTCCCAGACCTTGAAAAACAATCTGTTTTTCCCTAACTTTTCCCAGATTGTGGCATCCCTGAGTAATCTGCTGAAAAGGGTGGTAATGTAAAAATTATTACTTTGTTTACGATTTTGTGCGCCTATAAGAGATGGCAACGGCAACAGTAACAAGGATGATGAAGATGACGACGACGACGATAAAAATGACAATAACCATTATTATTATATGACTGGCTCTTTCAGCGGTCAAGATGAATCAATTCTCCTGCTGCGATTGGCTATCCGTGAGGTCAAGATGGAGCCATCTTGACCGCTCGGGATAGCCAGTTCGTTCCGCGTTTTACGTAATGTTTAATAGATGAGCAGGAGTGTTTTATCAAGTTTAAAACACGAGGCGCAGCCGAGTGTTTTAGGACTTGATAAAACACGAATTGCGAATTCATTGAACGGCTTAAAAAGCTTTACTATACATCTACCCATTCTTACACTTAAATTTAAATTTTGGGTTGTTATGGCCTAGAAAATCGGATGTAAAATTTAGCCGTGTCTTTATCAGATGTAAAGACACTCATTAATTCCTTTTGTATTTCCATCATGAATTATTAATGAGTTTTTTTAAAATGTCTTTTAATAGCGTCCTTTGAGTCATATAATAAATCCTTTATTGACCAACCATAAAAAGAACTTGGCCAATATACCACCATCTTGACCTCACGGTTGGCCAATAACCCATATCAGGCGCGGATCCAGGGGAGGTGAAATGGCTGAATTTTCACCCCCCCTTTTTTGAGCCCCCCTTCTTTCTTTTTTTTTTTCTTATCCCTCAAACACCTCAACCAGGCTTTGGTTCTATTACATTATTACAAAAATTCACCCCCATTTCAAAATCCTGGATCCGCGCCTGCATATCTATCATCGTCATTGTCACCAACATTGATAACAATCACGATTATATCGATCAGAATTGCCATACCAACAAATATTATGACAAAATCTTTAACATCAAAACAGTCCCTCACAAACATCGTAAATCAACACATAATTTTACAGCTCGTCCAGTCTTTATTGTTACCTTCAATAGAAAACTCCTTAACATGACAGTTGTCACAAACAAACACCACCTCTTCTTTGAAATACTTGGCTGACGTGGGACAAAAGGTAATCTAAACAGAGTGATAATTATCACTGACAAAATTGCAATAACTAAGACGAGCTACATGCTTTGGAAAAACCTGACCTACGGCGTTATATCTCTCGTTTTCGTTTTCTTGGATGATTTTTTATCTATTTCCTCACTGCATCAGCAAGTAAAGCTGATTATAGTGCCAGCATGTGGCAAGAAATGCAAGTGTAAAAAATTGTGCCAATTGTGCAGAGGCCAAGTGACAGCTAATAAACGAGAGAAATTCAAAGGAGGCTAGCGGAAACGACTGGGCTCCACTTCGACCCAATTTGTCAGGGAGGGGGGGGGGGTACATGTAATTTTTGCTGTCTGTTGATATCTTCCCGACGTTTCCCCATTGATTAGCCACACCTTTTATTATTCTGAGGCTAATGGTAAAAAGAATGGTACATGTATTACTTTGAAACTCAAGACTCCAGCAACGGAAACAAAAACGATCTGATCCATGGTTGCTTCTTACTGTTAGGCTCAAGTTATGTGTTAATTTGCTGAATCCAGGCGTTTTAAATCCCAAAATTAGTGTAGAGCTAATCATTTGAGCCATTTGGATATTTAAAAGGCAAAAAGCAGTGTATGTGCCTTTTGTGGAAAGCCCGTTGGTTGTTTACCCTATCTGATGGCATTTCATGCAATCTTATGTTTACCAACATGCCACACATAATACTGGCCAGTCCCTAGTGAACTAATTAGGTTATAATCATAGATGACATACCTCTAGTGTGATCACCTCTCCAGCATCCAGCTTGAACATGGCAGGTTTCAGTTCAAATGGTTCAGCAACAATAGAGCCTGGATTTTCTAGAGTCCACTACAAGACAAGGAGAATTAAGCTGCTTTAAAAAGATTTTAAATGCAGATGAAGGCAAAACGTGATAAATTTCAAACCCCCGCTTGTTGTAGTTGACCCCTGTAAGGGCGTTATCTATCAGAGGAATGGAAAAGCCCAGTAACTAGCCCATCTGGTTGGGGATATTAATAGTAAGGCGGAGGATTCCTGACTTCCGTAAAAAATAAATATCTGCTGGTTATGGCGGAGGAAGGCAGGGAGAGGGGAAGAGGAAACTCTCAATAAAGGCAAATAGAAACCGGGAGAAGGTAAGATCGTGTTGGTTTTGTGCTCATAACGGCAAATGCACCATATACCAAGTACACGAGCTTTCACGGGTGACATCACAAAGCACACAACAGTGGAGAAACAATAATAACAAGGAATAATAATAAGGAATTTGTATAGCGCTAAAACTATAAACAATGTTCAGGAACGCTTTACATAACTTTGAGTTCTATACTAATTTAAAATTAAAATATTGAAACTTAAGGCACTAAACATTAAAACAATGCAAAAGAACGATACAATAAACCAAACACAATGGAAGAAAACAATAGATTAACAATGGACTTGACATATGGTGCATCAACCCCCACAACACCCGCTTCATTGATTGATTGATTGATTGATTGGTTGGTTGGTTGGTTGATTGATTGATTGATCATTGCATCATTGGTCAGCGACTATACTAGCAGAAATATTTGCACTGTCAAGGTATAATTATCCGTGATTACTGATCCAGGAGGAGTACGCAGGTGCTAAGAAGATGGCAATGATGATGACGATAATCAAAAAGTCTCATTTTATCGTTGTAATGTCAAATTAAGAACATTTGAATTTCAAAAATTAATGAAAGATTTAATGCTCGACGTTTCGGGGTCGTCGTGACCCCATTATCAAGAGAAAATAAAGTATAACAAACCGATTATTTAAGTAGGCTAGAGTTGAAATTTACGTACTAATTTGATGGCTCAACAAACACTTAGCACGAATTGAGTCAGTTTGAACGTTCAGTTCTGGTTTGTGTTTTCGTATGAATAGCACCTCTTTTTAATGAGGCAATCAAATTTGCTAGCACATTTCAAAGGTACGTGAAACGGTTCTAACAGATGCTGTGGTATCCGACCATAATGTTGGAGCTAGTAGTGTTTGTAAATGAAGACTGACTTTCTTTTAGGTCTGTCCACGCGCGCATGCAGGTGCCAACGCGCATATATACCACACATATCCTGCATCTAACAGGTTACCTTAAAGTTTGTCCATACCCATTTTAAAATACCTGAAATGTTGCCGAGGGCCAGGAAGATTTTCTCATAATGCAAAACTTGCCATTACCACCCCTGTTTTGACATGTCAGACGAACAACTTTCTTGCCTCCCACCAAAGTATGCCCGCAATCAAGAACAGAAGACACTATAGAAGGGAAAAGTTAGATATATAGTAACATTATTCCACAGTTGTAGACAACATTTTTCAAATGAAATCCTGTGGGATGCAATACATTTTGACCGTAACATCAAACATGTTAATCAATCGAAACGATCCTACTAGTTGAAACCCCGGTAATTGTCTAGAACAGTACCACCCTCCACCGAAAGTCGGCCGACAGTTGGCCGACACTCGACCGACAGACTACCAACAGCTTACTCACAGTCGGCCAACTGTCGGCGGAAACCTTTATTTACAGTTTGCTGAAAAGATAACTGCTTCTAGGGGTCATCTGTCGGACGACTGTTGGTAATCTTTTAGTAAGGTGTTGGTAACCTGTCGGTAGAATGTCGTTAACGTTAGGACGACAACTGCCTTGAAGAGTTTACGATTTGCAACCCAGTGATAATCGCATCGAAAAGATGAAACTAACCCCTTTATTGAAATACCTTAAACAACCTTAGTCCGTGGGTCATGTTTTTTTTAGAGACTCAGTGATGGATTATGCACCATTAGAAATACTTGTTAAATTATTTACTTACAGAAATCACATATTGTGCATAATTACCCTTCGTATGGACCACATACACGTACGTAAATGTATTTAATCTACGTGAACTGGCTCTAACTGCTGCCATCACACACAAAATGTTAAAGTGAAACCCTTGAAGAGAAAGGTATTGAAGTTATAACTGTATGTTGTGGATGGCATTCTTATGAAGTTCTTATGTATGATCACTGAAAGCCAGGATGAGTTCATCTCGGGATGACCTTCCTTCCGGAACAAATTTGTATTGCTGTTTACAGGTGTGGTTTGATCCCGGGACGAACGAAAACAGTTTCGCCCAGGGACGAAAGTTCACTTATCAAAGTCTTAGTCTCAGGAAGACTGTTTCATGGAATTTGTGGTTACGTTTCACCCGGGGTGAGCCATCATCACGGTGCTGAAGACTGGGATGAAATCATCCCGGGATGAAATTTGTAAACCAGACATCGAGGTGAAACTCACCCGGAGATGTAACACTGCAAGTGGTAAGCATTATTTATACTTCAGTCATTCCTCTTTCACTTACAAGACAATACAGGAGGTGGCCTTCTTGCCTGGATTGGAATAACTATTGGAGGGTCTACTTGAGTTTTCACCTATTAATGGTTAAATAAAAATCCATCACTAAAAAAATCAAAAACATCCAAACTGAGCCTATCCCAATTAAGGGGGTTTTAAAGTCCATTTGGCACTTCTGTATGATTTTTTCCAACTGTGTAACAAATGTGCACAGTTTTCCAGGTCTGACCAAATGAACCAGGACACCGGGTAGCTTGAAAGCTTATTAACGCTTAAGGCTGGTTTTCACTAGCGACGGAGTCCGAGATTCGGAGTCGTAGTCGGAGTCGTACGAGCGGCTTATGACCCAGTGAAAATCAAAAATCGGAGTCATAAGCGGAGTCATACGCTCGATGGAATGGGCGTCGGAAGAATCAGAACGTTTCCATTTTCTTCCAATTCCGCTTATGACCCCGTCGCTTATGATTCAGTGAAAACTAGATTATCGGAGTCGGAAGCAGAAGCGCAAGAACCAACCAATCACAATGCTTGTTCTCACGCTCTCGGATTACAGTTTGATACCACAATAGTGCTTCCAACTCCGACAATATAGTTTTCACCTAATCATAACGCTCCACGCTTCTCATTACGACTTCGACTCCGACTCTGTCTCTGAAAACCAGCCTTAATCTGGATTTTCGTCTCGTTCATCAAAAATCTTTTCTCACACACCACTGGTAGCCATGCCAGGCTGACCACCAACAAAGAACACTGGTCGGTAATGGCGGATGAAACAAAGAACACTGCCCACCACAGGTCACATGACATATTCCCAGGCCCCAGCGGTGTATGAGAAAAACATTTTCCACTCAGCCAGTGGAAAATAACACTTTACCTGGCGATATTGAGCTAAAGGCAAATAATAGTCTAAAGAGACACTAAAGAGTAAAAATATATCAGAAAATCTCTACTTCTTAAAAATTAAACAAGAATCAAAGTACACCATAACCTTGGGTATTAATCATGCACTCTGAAAAAATGGATCTCAAAGAGAAATTTCAGAACAAGCCACATGCAAAAGAAGAGATGAAATTGTGGCCTGACAGTCACACCTCAAGCCCATGTGGATCCGATCCAGCCAGAGATTAAGCAACTTGGAATGTTAAACCACATGCACTGCATGCAGGAGCAAACACAGTCGCAAGGAATACTGCGCTCAACCAGTGTCTCCGCCTCGTAGTCCAACCCCTTACCCTTTTATATACCATTTTTGACAGAAAAGGTACACCTTTCGTATACCTTCCATTGACAAATAGTACCCCTTTCGTATACCTAGAACAAGAAGTCTTCTTGTCATTTTCACGTAGCGTTCAATAAATTAAAACAGTACAGTCATAATTAAGGTATGTGTGTTAGAAATGTTTTAATGAAAGGCCATTTTAAATACCTCAATGACAGATTTCCTTACCCTTTCAGATGCTTCAAGTCGTGAAGCCCCTACCCTTTCATATACCTGAATAAGCCTCCCTGTACGGGCCATTATATATGTACACTGTGTACCTTGAGGAAGTCATCATAGTCTGCCAGAGAATCAGGGGCGAACTTGATTGGATATTGACAACTAAGACCAGGTGCGACTACACCATGCTCTCCAGGGAATCTCCCTAAACAAAGATAAGAAAATGTTTTGGTACAAACCAAATGAACAGTTGTCAGATCTGGAAAACAGTCCACCATTAATTGAAGAGGCGCTAGTGGAAAACCCTCCTAAGTGACTATTTAAGTCAAAAAATTTTTTTCGTCAAAAGTGCCCGATTTTTTGCATATGACCTTCAATTTACTTATTTATTTATATTTATATTTTACTTACTTTGGAAAACTTCTCAGAAGAAATTAATTTATGAATATTTTCTCTCTATGATCAGTGCCAAAACATGCTTAAACGAGGTGTCAACAACAATGACCATACACACTGTACATGTGAGTCATAAGAAACCACACTGCTCTGCCTTTTAATTGTCTGTAGGTATTTTTTTAATTATGAACTGCTGGATAAGTTTCAAGTACATCATGAATAGTGTAGAGTAAATGAGTATCACAAGCATTACCGCATCTTTGCACGTTATTGCCTAGATGCCTAATGACTAATCAGTTTTGAAATACAATATGTACATGTGTTTGAAATACAGTACATGTTTGACTGGTAATGGTCCAGAAGGATAAGTATTCCCTAAGCTGAGAATTAACACAGCAATGTCACCTACCTAGCCCAACTGAGAAGTATTTTGAGGATGGTGGAATTATTCGCAGTTGACGACTTGATGATGACACATTCTTGAGTTCCAAAAGTAACTGAAATGATGCATACAAGAAGGATACAGCGAAAAAGCTACCAAACTTACAATGGTCAAGGGCAAAGCCAATCATGATCACATGCTTAAATTTCCTAGTGGCCAGCCTCAGTCATTAATCTTATCACTCACCCTGCATGACCCCTGGTCCCACCTCATTACAGATTCCAATGGGGAGTGGTTCAGAAAAGTCAAAATAATTTTTATGGTAAAGGGGACCGAGGCATTTAGAATTAAAATTTGGGGAATTCCAAGAAAGAACTTATGGAAAAGGTTAGGATAATTCAACTTTAACACACGATCACTTCTTTACAAGTGTCCTGACTAGTAGTTATAACTGGAGGGCCTCTCCTGGATAAAAAAAAATCACTAAAATAATTGAAGGTCTTGACTTTTTCTAAGGCAAACAATTTTCCCAAAAGAAACCTTGTTGACTGAATGACCCGGCCGCTGAAATTTTTATGTCCAGTTATTTCCTACGAAGTCTTCTGCATGTATCTAATGATTGAGGGCAGTGCAAACCATAACAACCCAGCCTTGATAATAGTGGCTGCAATGCTATCTTACATTAATGTATGTACTAATTAAAAAGGCAGATTAAAAACAGCTTAAGTGTAAAATCACACCTCATACACTTTTCCAACTTCATAAGCTGTAAACACAATGGGTGATGGGGAGGCAATAAAAATCTCAACAGGATCAGTGCTTCTGAAAAAAAAACATCCATGTCAATGTTATGACAGCTTCTAATGGTTTCACGTCAAGCTGATTAAATTCAAAAGTGTGGTGGGCATTATTTACCTCAATTTTTTCTATGTGGGGGGAGGGGGGGTTACCTCAATGACAGATTTCCATACCCTTTCATATACTTCAACTCGTGAAATCCCTATCATTTCATATACCTGAAGTGTGAAAAAGGTACCCCTTTTGGGCAGAGCCTCCCTTATAGGTCATTATAGGAGTACCTCCCCCCCCCCCCAGTTGGCGACTAAGCTTCCAACTTCTTCCATTAAACATTTTGATTCTATAAAATAAGTTGACACAAAGTAAGGTACATTGTACCATGCAAGGTAAAGCTGGCTTTCAAGCCAACAGTGACTAGTGTGAGACTGGCCCAACTGGCAATTGTAATACCTAGCCTCCTTTACAGCTGTTGTTTGTCGGTCCTATTCTCCCTCCCCACCATTGCGTCTGCTGAACCGAGCCGGACAAATCAGCAGATGTTGGTGGGGAGGGAGAATAGGATCAACACAAACATTTTCTGGCTGCGAAGGAGGTTATGTAACAACCAGCTGCAGCATAACCACTCTCCCTGGATAGTATACTATTCATTACAGCCGGTTATCCCAGTATTTGTGACATTAATATTACTGTTAGTAGTAAATAGAAATAACTAACTCATACCATAAAGGTCCAATAGTAGTGACCCTCATTACTTTGGTAATAAGCAGCCTTTGGGGTTACTATCGGAACTTTACACGGTAAATTAGCTGTATACCTAAAAAAACGTCAGATTGAATCATTTCATCTTCAAACCAATGGATCATGATCAAGAGTCAGCTATAATATACATGTATGTCTACGTGCACGTCTGCCTCATGACCTTAACACTGTACACAATACAAAAACTGAATAATAAATATAAGTTAACAATCTGTACTAATTTTTTCTAACTTACTTTTTTTCTTTCTCTGTATCCATTCTAGTTTTCTTCCTCTCCTTATTTGATTTTGTAAGACCAGATTTAATAGGAGGCACAAATCGTGGATTTCTTTTATACTCCGCTTTGCTCTGGAGGCGGTTGAGAGCCTCTCGCTCCATTTGACGCTGCTCAGGTCTCATGGACTCTTTCCATATCGAAGATTTGGTAAGTCTACTCTTAGCCTACACGTAGAAGAAGAGCACATGAAAAACATGCCTTTAATAGGCCTTTGAGTTCTGTCAGTTAACAATATTGATCCTTAATTATAATTTCTGTTAGCATCAAGCAAATATAGTAAATTAGCTAGTGTTCATGTAAGTTCTCTTCTGGGTGGGATGCTGGTCAATATTTTTAGCATAACATTGAAATGAATTTGCAAGTAAGCTTTTATTAATAAGAAATTAAACCATTATTGGAGTTGAAATGTACAATGGTTACATACATACACGTTACAAAACTATCATACAGACAAAAGGATAGTTGTAAAGTGAGATAAAATGCATAAAACATAATGAAAATAAACAGATTGAGAATAAAAAAGACACACAAATGGGTCAATTAGGGCAATAACCCGTACAGCTCGTGGGCTAAAGCTGTTCTTGTGTCTTTCAGTTCCCAAGGGAGGTATGAGTTCTAATTAATTGTGCATTTCAATGTTGTATAATACTTATTGCGTGGGTGCAGTTTGTCTGCTAATACACATGTATGATCTAGCTCTCACTTAGCAGCTGTGTCCCACCTGATGCTTCACATTTCAAGGACATTGTCTTCTGCACCCAAAATAGCTTAAGTGTAGGCTTCTGTTTTTGCAAGCATTCAAGCTCATTTCCTAAATAACTAGCTCCAAAAGAGGTCTTACTCTTGAATAAATTAAAGACATGCATGTACATGGTGAGACCATGCAACCTTTCTATAGGTGGCTATGTTGTAGTTCAATGTTATCCTTGGTTTGATCAATTTTTAATTTCTTTTTTTTTTCTTGTGTATGGTAATGTATGATAATGAGTACAAAACAAAAACAAATAAAAATTGAACCAAGGATAAAATTGAATGACAACAGCTACACTGTATACTGTATATAGGCCAGCTGACTCCTGTACATACATGCAGTACTCTGGTATAGTTAACAGTGTGTACATGAGCCTGTACATGATGTCCAGTAACCTGGCATCTACTGTGCATGTGTACAAAGTACAATCATTATAGGTGGTTAAATACAAGTCGTGAAGGGTAAGCTAAAGCAGAAGTAAAATGAGAATAGGGTGGAGGGGAAAGGAGGATGATGAGACAGAGAAGGAGGATGTGGAGGGGCTAGGGGAAAGGAAAAAATGGGCTGCAAGGAGGACCCTTGTAGAACCAATCATATTTTAAGCCTATGTTTATACTATTTTTTACTATGTTAAACTATTTTGTTGCTATGTTTTGCTTGAAACCATCTATTTTATTGCTATGTTGCCAAATATATAAAATAGTCCATGGTATTTCAAGCATAGCTCTCAACTATGCAAAAGCTATGTCAGAATAACATAGTTTCTAAATAACTATTTTAATACTATTTAGCTTACTGACATGGTCCTAAAGTGCCTATTTTTTCACTATTCAGAAAAAAAATGTTGTCCCAACAGTCGACATACATTTTAAATAGATACTATTTATTCACTATGTACCGGTCTCAAATAGCTTTAAAATATCGCATTGATGAGATATTTGGAGGCAAACATTACATAGCTTGTAAATAGATGCTATTTAAAACATATTTTTCAGGTGTTATTCATCACTGTGAGCCAACAAAATAGCATTAAAATAGGTCTTAATTTTCTGTTGTTTAAATGTTATAGGAAATGTGCTATTTAAAAGCTATTTGGTTCTCTGAGTGCCTTTGGTGAGAAATGAAATAGAATTTGAATAGCCTATGTAATCTCTATGTCATGGATTTCATATCTGGACAGGATTAAAGTTCAAACAACTGAGCATAGTGTAGGGCAGGTAAATTATTAAAAAATGTTGAGATTGGTATCATGGAAAGTATTCTCAAATTATTTATCTTCAGCACCTTGTCACCTTAAATTCTAACTAAAGTGGGTTTGCATTATTGTTTCACAAGTCAATGGCCATGCCAATCGTCTCTGTGAAAGGTCTTGCTGCACGTCTCTTAGTCGAACATCATCATCAACAGTAGGTTTAATGAATTCTCTACTTCGTTGACATTTAGTAGTTTTTGGTATTTCATCTTTGGAGTCATACAGCCAACATTTCTCCACTTTGAGGTTGACATTTTTCACGATCTGTTGGCATTTTATTCAGAACGATCGAAATTCGTGGCCACCATCTTTATTCTTGCCTGGTTACAAAGTTGCTAGGTTACCCAGTTGTTAGTGCTGTTTGTCACCTTTGCATCGAATGAAAAGTATGTCCGTTTGTCGGCTTCAAATGCGGCATAACTTCAAAGAAGGTGTGATGTTTCAAGATCCAATGGAAACCTCAGACTATCAAAATCGCGATTTTTGATGTGATATTTCACAGCGTCCTCTTGCGATTGAACTACTTGGTGAGCCTTCGTGGCGTCTCTTTTTACGGAAATTCCACTAGACTTTATTTGCTGTTGAGTTTCTTCCATGAGTCAGTTTGACGTTCAAGTTCATCTGAAGTTCTGCATTGATCAAGGTACATTTGAAGCTTTATAAACTTCTTATTAAGCTTAGTTGTTGAGCGATTTGCAAGTTTCCACTGGAATGGCTGTTTAAAACACGTGAGAACTTTTAGAAGATCAGTTAGTCTGACATTTACCGTGTGGCATGGATTGCTCGCTACTCCTCGCTGATTTCTAAGATTAATTAAGATTTATATAAACTTATAGGTCTACGTTGGAACTTTTTTCGATAACCACGTACAGGTATCCAAAACATTTCGCATCATTCTCAAACAGTAAAACAATTCAGCAAATCAAGGTTGGCCACTGCACTATATGACAAGTTATTGGCATGGAGTGACACATAGAAAGCTATTTTCTTAATGTTTTCACCATATGCATATCAGAGAAGTTGAGTGTTTTGGAGAGCTGTTGTTTTCTGGCTGCCTTAAATATGGCATACCTCTTATTCTTGCCTGATTTTGAGACAGATAATAGGGAATGATTTCCACACAGCCCCATTCATTAACTTAACTATACATGCATTAAGCATTAAGCAGGCCTTGAGGTTGAACCCTCATTCACCAAGAGTCTACTTAAAACAGGGTATCAGTACATGTCCCTACACTATTCTCTTTTAAGACCCATAAAAATGTTTATTGAACTTTCGAGTCGTGATGGTGGCCCATTTCACCTTGCAGCATTTTTTTTTTTGGACAAAGTTGACAACCCCATCTTGAAAAGAAAACTGCTAATAATTTTTATTTATAAACCTTTGCGACCTATCTGATAATTTTTGGTACTTCCATGCAAGGTTCTAATAATATTGACTGATTTTTTTTTTTCAGGGACAAAAGATGGACATTGAAGGAAAAGGATAACCCTTTGTTTTTTTTTTTTAAACCAGGTTTTAGGCTTCCATTGTAATTTCATTTTGTAGAACTTTTTTCTCCATAGTTTTTTTTTGAACAAGATTTATAAAATATTTCTTTGGAATGAATAGCATAAAATAAAGTATTTTGAATTTTGTTGATATGGTTCTTGGTCTAGTCTGTTGTTGACTGTGGTTCAATACTCAGCTGGACTTTTTTTGGCTTGAATCTCCAGTTATCTCTTCCTATGTCAATGCTATGTAAATGATATTTAAAATCTATGTAAACTCTACCAATGCCCATGTTTTAAAGGCTATTCATAATGCATGTTATATCTATTTTAAAGCTATTAATTTTAATTCCTATTTTAGCTGGAGGTAGTGTCAAGTTTCTTACTTCCCTCTATGTCAATGCTATGTTAATTATATTTTGAACCTATTCAAACTCCATTGATGCCCATGTTATATGTTCAATCTATTTTACAGCTATTTAAATACTATTTTAGTTCTATTTCATTTCACAATCCATGACTACTTAAAACATTATTTTAATGCTATTTAAAGTCTATTTCCTTTGCTTGTAAAAACTACTTGGTTCTAAAGTAATGCTAAAAAAATAGTTTTTAAATAGACTATTTAATGGTTCCATTTGAATAGTAAAAAAATAGGATTTAAATTCATTTTAAAAAGCAAAATCATAGCACTAACATAATTCTTAAACATATGACCTTGTATGATTTCTAAAATAGTTATAAAATATGCCCTAAATACCATTTAAATAGTTTTCTGACATAGCATCTCTTCCTATGTCAATGCTAAGTAAAATATATTTAAAATCTATGTAAACTCTACCTGAATGCCCATGTTTTAACCCATTGGCACCCGTGCCGGCCAAAACCGGCCGTAAAAAACTCCCATGCTTCAAAACATTGCAACTTTCTCAATCGCACGAATATTGCCTTAACTGTTAGTTGTGAGCACGAAATGGAATGCCCTTTAAATTTGGATATCCAATAAATGCAAGAAACGTAGCGATTTTTACCAAATATGGCCTTTTGAGTTTGGACAAGAACGAAACTGACCGTTTCTAATGTCAAAGAGAAACGACAAAAATGCCCCTTTTTGCCTTCATGTTTTTTAAGGAAATCATCGCCGAAAAACTTCAACCATCATAATGAAATTCAGTCCTTGTTCTAGCTTAGAAATGACTTTTTTTGTTCATATTCTTCTCCCGAGCGTAGATACAGCCTTTTGTTCCAGTGCATTCGGGCCTTTCCACCATTTTCAACATCTAGACCACGTTGCATGCTGGGAAATGACGAGAATTTTTGACAGCACCCGTTCCTTCATCCAATACTTTCACAAAGAAACTAAGTCCACAGCCACTCCGACCTACTGCCAAAAATTCCTGCTAGTGGTCATCTTCAGTACTCAGAAATTGCAAAATATGTGGCGGTAGGTCAAGAAATTCATCAGTAGTCGAGTCCCAAAGGTACTAAGTGTTCGACTGGCCAAATTCCCAGTTCGTTGAGTAACAAGCCATTTAATTCAAGAACAAAGTACATCACCTTGCTCGATTCTTTGAGAAAGTGGACTCTTAGCTACACTTAATGATGCTCATCAGGCTGCCGCTAAACATGAATAATGGCTTTAAATTTAGCAGAAATCGCAAGCTAACCGAACTTGGGCCATTGTTGTCGCTTCACGGATAAAAAATAGCTACGTCAAAATGACATTTTCAGAAACCTTGAGCCTCCCGTGGCGTAGCCTCTCGTAGTCAATGGGTTAAAGGCTCTTTATAATGTATGTTATAACTATTTTAAAGCTATTTAATTCCTATTTTAGCTGGAGGTAGTGTCAAGTTTCTTACTTCTCTCTATGTCAATGCTATGTTAATTATATTTTGAACCTATTCAAACTCCATTGATGCCCATGTTATATGTTCAATCTATTTTACAGCTATTTAAATACTATTTTAGTTCTATTTCATTTCACAATCCATGACTACTTAAAACATTATTTTAATGCTATTTAAAGTCTATTTCCTTTGCTTGTAAAAACTACTTGGTTCTAAAGTAATGCTAAAAAAATAGTTTTTAAATAGACTATTTAATGGTTCCATTTGAATAGTAAAAAAATAGGATTTAAATTCATTTTAAAAAGCAAAATCATAGCACTAACATAATTCTTAAACATATGACCTTGTATGATTTCTAAAATAGTTATAAAATATGCCCTAAATACCATTTAAATAGTTTTCTGACATAGCATCTCTTCCTATGTCAATGCTAAGTAAAATATATTTAAAATCTATGTAAACTCTACCTGAATGCCCATGTTTTAACCCATTGGCACCCGTGCCGGCCAAAACCGGCCGTAAAAAACTCCCATGCTTCAAAACATTGCAACTTTCTCAATCGCACGAATATTGCCTTAACTGTTAGTTGTGAGCACGAAATGGAATGCCCTTTAAATTTGGATATCCAATAAATGCAAGAAACGTAGCGATTTTTACCAAATATGGCCTTTTGAGTTTGGACAAGAACGAAACTGACCGTTTCTAATGTCAAAGAGAAACGACAAAAATGCCCCTTTTTGCCTTCATGTTTTTTAAGGAAATCATCGCCGAAAAACTTCAACCATCATAATGAAATTCAGTCCTTGTTCTAGCTTAGAAATGACTTTTTTTGTTCATATTCTTCTCCCGAGCGTAGATACAGCCTTTTGTTCCAGTGCATTCGGGCCTTTCCACCATTTTCAACATCTAGACCACGTTGCATGCTGGGAAATGACGAGAATTTTTGACAGCACCCGTTCCTTCATCCAATACTTTCACAAAGAAACTAAGTCCACAGCCACTCCGACCTACTGCCAAAAATTCCTGCTAGTGGTCATCTTCAGTACTCAGAAATTGCAAAATATGTGGCGGTAGGTCAAGAAATTCATCAGTAGTCGAGTCCCAAAGGTACTAAGTGTTCGACTGGCCAAATTCCCAGTTCGTTGAGTAACAAGCCATTTAATTCAAGAACAAAGTACATCACCTTGCTCGATTCTTTGAGAAAGTGGACTCTTAGCTACACTTAATGATGCTCATCAGGCTGCCGCTAAACATGAATAATGGCTTTAAATTTAGCAGAAATCGCAAGCTAACCAAACTTGGGCCATTGTTGTCGCTTCACGGATAAAAAATAGCTACGTCAAAATGACATTTTCAGAAACCTTGAGCCTCCCGTGGCGTAGCCTCTCGTAGTCAATGGGTTAAAGGCTCTTTATAATGTATGTTATATCTATTTTAAAGCTATTTAATTCCTATTTTAGCTGGAGGTAGTGTCAAGTTTCTTACTTCTCTCTATGTCAATGCTATGTTAATTATATTTTGAACCTATTCAAACTCCAATGATGCCCGTGATATATGTTAAATCTATTTTACAGCTATTTAAATGCTATTTTATTCTATTTAATTTCACAATCCATGACTACTAAAAACATATTTTAATGCTTTTTGAAGTCTATTCCTTTGCTTGTAAAAACTACTTGGTTAGTAATGCTAAAAAAATAGTTTTTAAATAGACTATTTAATGGTTCCATTTGAATAGTAAAAAAATAGGATTTAAATTCATTTTAAAAAGCAAAATCATAGCACTAACATAGTCCTTAAATATATGACCTTGTATGATTTCTAAAATAGTTATAAAATATGCCCTAAATACCATTTAAAATAGATTTCTGACATAGCATTTACATAGTCAATAAATAGTGTTGGATTCTACAAGGGGAAGAAGAGAAGTCTGATGAAAAGGTCAGGACTGATCTAAGCTACCTGCATGGAGGATCAAAAGTGTACAGCACAGGAAGGTCGAGAAGAGGGAAAAGGCAGGGGAAGAACAAGAAGAGTAGAAATAATGATGGAAACAAAGACAATTAAAATGGAAAGAGGTCCGAATGAGGACTACAGGATGGAAGAGATGGAGGAAGAAGAAAGGAGGATTAGAAGGATAAAGGAGGAGAAAGAACAGTGGAAAACATTAAGAAGATTAGTAAGGCTGATGATGAGGAGGGAGTTCAAAGGAAGTCGGTACTGGATGAGAAACAAGTGGACAAACAGGAGGTGAGTAAGGAAGATGATGAGGAGGAATGAGGTTGGGTACTGAAAGATAGAAGGGAAAGAAAAAGAGAAGGGGTTAGCGGCATACGAGGTGTTAAGCTTACACTTGGGGGTGGTGACATGTCCAGTTGTCTCTTCCCTTTTGCCTGAGTAGGTGGAAGTGATGCCCAAGGCCAGGTAGATGTGGACAGTGCTGTGTCATCAAGGTAGTCTGTCAAAGGAGGTGTCTTCCTGTATCGCTGTTGAGATGATGTTGTGGGTCTGGCATAACCTGGAACTTCATCGGCTGCATAAGTAGATACAAAAAATACAACAACTGAACAAACTGCTGGTAGTGATCAGAGAAACCAGGTAATACATGAAGTAGATGTACTTGATACTTTTAGTGGTTGGAATGACTAATATGCTCTGGTATTAATTTGTATTGGGGTGACATTCCTTGGTGCAGCTGTACTGTACCAAATGAAAATATAATATTATAGTCCAAGACGTTGTAGCAGCATGAAATAAGATATCGCTTTGATGAGCCACACAATGTTTTTGAAGTTCATTTTTACTGAAGACAAAACATGTTTAATTCCTCACAGGACAACTGACGATAGATCTCATCCGAAACATGTTTTGTCTTCATCAAAAAATGAACTTCAAAAACATTGTGTCGTTCATCAAAGCAATATTACAGTCAAAATGAAATTCATGTCAAAATTCATTTTAACCTATGTCAAAATGAAATTCTGTTGTCTTCTAACCCCTAAATATTTATGATCCATGAAACCATAACAGAGACAGGGGGGAGGAAGGAACATTGCAGGGGAGATAGGATGGAAGGGATTGGTAGTCTGTACATGCATTTTTGTAATCTGGACTTTATGAAATGAAAGGCTAAATTTATCACCTGTATTTACCTCACCCTCCTGTCACTAAACACAAAACAACAAAGTCTCTATTGATGTTACAATAATTGCCACATGATTGTATGTATTTCCACAGTCAAAGTGATGCCCACAGGTGTAATTACAAGTACATGTACACTGTATAAGGTGCTGACCTTGTGGAGCTTTTGATGCTGGCACCTCCTCTAAAGAGAAGTCCTCTGGTACTATGAGGTTATAACGCCGTAACAACTGGGTGTCAAGGCAGTTCCTCAGATTGGACTTTGCTAAAATGATAACATTTAACTGCTGTTAATAGAAGTCAACAAAACGCCCACACAGAGTACCGGTTAAAAATTATGTTTAAATACTTCTGGGAGGGCAGTGGCTTATTAGCCTTAAAGGCTATGTACTTTTGCCAGGAAGCTGACTGATCCACTAGTTTTCCCCACTGACACCATAAATTATAGGTACATGTACTGTGTATACTGTAG
Source organism: Pachyseris speciosa (assembly GCA_016490735.1). Classification (NCBI taxonomy): domain Eukaryota; kingdom Metazoa; phylum Cnidaria; class Anthozoa; order Scleractinia; family Pachyseridae; genus Pachyseris; species Pachyseris speciosa. Next base: position 941,823 of record JAEMWC010000252.1, on the reverse strand, counting down.
TTTCAAATTTAGGGTTTGACAACATGGCCAATTACTGTATGTAACCTTAAGTTGAATGCAAAAACTGAGGGCAAGTGCAAAACTCTTTGTTATTAACCTATTTAAAGTATTTATTATACATGTATTTTGCATAATTTATACTGTATATCCATTTTGTGTCAACAATTACAGCTGTAGTTGTTGTAAGTTTAAACCTACATGTACAAATATACAGATTTATTTGCCTTAATTGTTAACTCTCTAGTTGACTTCCTATAGACATACATTCAACCAAAAGTCACAATGCTGTCAGAGTTTTCTTTTTTTTTTACTCCGGAAATGAATAAGCCAATGAGTCTCATACATGTAGACTTTTAATGTAAATACATACAGTGTACTAATGACTCAGTCATTTCTAAATGGACAGTCAAAATATTGTAAAAAAAAACAAAAGTTAAAAGAAAAAAGCCTACAAGGGGAGCAATACAGTAATCTGAAACCAAAAGGATCAGCATTCCTGCAACCCTGTCCTGCATTGTTATAATATACTACACTTACATGTGTGAATAATTTGTACATAAAATATAACATAAAAATAACCTGGTGGTAGGCCTAGTGAATAATAATTTTCATATCCTTCAGAAATTCTTTGAAGCTCCCTCTCATCAGCTGCCATAGCTGCAGCTTGTGACTGCATTATATGAGCTTCCAACATGTCTGCTTCTCTGTGTCGACGATCACGCTCCTCCTGTATCTGCAAGAAACAAGAAAACAATTAGCAAGCTACAATTCTGGGCAAAACTGGGACACTTTGCTAAATCATACACATAAAAGTAATTAAAAATACACCTTTGTAATAGGGTCAGATTTTTGCATTCAATGAAAGCTTAACTCAGTAAATTCATCTTTGTTAATTCCAATACATGGACCCCTCTGCTTGACAGCAGGTGCATTTAATGGAAAGGGAGGGAGGCACAGGGGTGGAGTTATGGGCAGTGAACAGATCTTTTTCTTGTCAAATTTACTGTAAGTATCCCTTGAATTTTGACCATGAATGAAGGTTACCATAACTTACCACGTTTACTCATACATTTAAACCAGGGGTTTCAATAATATCTTAAATAGCCGTCTACGCTAACTAAAGTAGGCGGCGACCTGATTAATTTTTTTAATAATTTGAGTGAGAATATGGACAAAGTAGACGGCAGAAAGAGGTACATTCTGACAAAGTAGGCGGCAATTTTCGCCGGTTGCCGGCTTCTAATGAAACCCCTGTAAACAGTAGTGTATCCATTTACATTTATGTGTCTCACTTTTCAACAGCTGTACGTTTACATGTATTCTTTACTATTAAATTAGAGACTTTTATAATGACAATTTACAATTTACTAGTTAAAGCTTCACATGCTACAACAATCTTTGTGTCTTTGAGTCTATGTATGGCGATTTGATGGCAAAAGGGATAAACCCAATGCAAAATTAATGAAAATTTTCGGCATTAATTTTTGCTTCTGCTGTTTTTTCAGAATCCAATGTTTGACAAAATGTAGCTGGTAAACTTTAAGTTTAAATAATTAGGTCAGATTTTAAATGCCATGCATTGGACCCCTAATTAATTTTACCATTTACCATAATTCGATTTGCTTTAGGTTGCTTATCGGGAAAAGCAGATGAATCAGAAATGTGGTATACAAGTAGCTTCACTGTAGTGAATTCTAATACCATACACATGCACGCTAAAAAGATAACAGAAATATGGTAATTCCGTTATACATGTACAGTGTATAATCGCTCTCATACATGTGTGTACATTCAACGCTGTATACGTGCACAACGGGATAAAGTCTATGAATTTATAAATTAAGTTTCTTAATGTCACCAAGAACACACAAGAACTTAAAATTCCAAATTTATCTCCCGTGCTTGCAACGGAAAACCGAACCAAGGTTAAAACGTTTCATCGAACAAGTTTCAATGCATCTTGAGTCGTAATTTTCTTTCCAACTCAACACAATTCTCCTTTGCTCTTACCTTTCTCAATTGTTCTACGTATTTATCGTGGTAGCCTGCGTCACCACTCTTGGAAATAGCGAGATTTTTAATGGTGTCTTCCCCAATAACATCGCGGGTGAAAACCTCCCGAAACACGCTTGCAAGCAAATGCGACACATCTTGAGAACGACCCGACGAAGGTCGCTGTAAATGCATAGGAGGTTCCATTTCCATCTCCTTTACGTGTGCCATTATGGCAAAGGACAAAAGCTGTTTTCTTCTGTTATACGACGAGAATTTTGCAACAAAAATGTCTGTCCAAATCGTACTTTCTGACCGCCATTTTGTTTCGGTTGTCATGGCAAGGTAATTAATGTACCGCAGGCTCAACGAAGCACACTTGACGCGAACACGCGTCCTCGCGCGGCTGGTCTTTTTCGCGCGCACACGTATGCCAACTTCAGCCCATGTGACATGAACACTCACTTCGTGAAGGTTATTTTAAGGGGTCTTCCACTCAAGACCACCTTTTCCTCCAAAATCAAACTAACTCAGTAGAAATTACCATCATGCGACTTGTTGCCATGAATGATGACAAACGCAACGATGAATGAGTCTCTTGTTGCCATAGCAACAGAACAAGCTTTTGTCAAATATCTTTAATAGTGCTTCCTTGGTAAAAATAATTGAGCAGAAACACTTAGTCAGTGAGGCAAGAAACAATTTTTTACAAATTATGTATGTATTGATCTATGCTGCGAACCTGCATTTGTGGACTGACTCAGGTTATTTGCAGAGAGAAAAATCTTCAAAGTTTCACTTTTCCCAAAATGGGTATTTTCTGCCCATACCTACTATCAGTCTTTCAAATGTTATGAAAGAACAATTCAACAGATTGGCTTTACTTTGGTTCACTGCATGGAAGGTTTGTGTACCTCTAATTTGATCCCTAAAAAGCTGGTAAAAGTAAAATCATGAAAAGCAAATAATTGTTGTCATCTACAAATTCCATGCCAGTTTCAAATTTCAAACCTGCATAGGGTCACAAAAAAATTGCTGTGGTCAGGTTTTGCCATCTTTTCCAGCAATATCACAGCAAAATTGTTTGTTACACGTGGGGATAAGGGTAAAACTGATCAAACAGGCATGACAGTGCACTTCTCCAGCAAAGTAATAGCATACAGATGGGATGTAAACAACATATCAGCTCAAAACTAGTGCAAGAATTAAATTAAAATCTTACCTCGCAAACGAGCAGCCTGAACAAATCTTTTTACGACTCAATCCTTTATTCAGAGAGTAAACATTACAAAACAGCTCTTCTGCTTTCAAATTAAAGAGGAAGTTTGAGGAAAAAAGGCAAACAATAGCTCTCCCAGCTCCCTTTTTATCAGCAACCCCAACCAAGCAGCCAAACAGCAAGAATCTGCCCCCGTTGCATCCTGGGAGGTTCCACATATCTTTGAGCGGGAAAGGCTCCTCCAAAACAATTTACCATTTTCTGACCAAGTCTCAGACCAGGCTTCAATCCTGCACCAAAAGTTGTTCGGGCACCTTCAGCATTCAATGAAACTTCCGCCAGTGAAGATTGGAGCCCGGTGAGACAAGGCACATCTGCTTTTAGCCCCCCTGTCCACGAATAGCAAACTGTCGGCAGATTCATGCGAGCGTTCGAACAAAGTTTGTTGTATTCGCAGTGCCAATAAGCGGTTCTTTGGAATTGGTAAGGTTTAAGCCTTCTCAGCTCTTGATGATGAGCTCCGGCACCAGCAAATGACCCAAAACACAATAATTTAGGGCAATTTTGACCATTCCAAGCTAAATTCTGCAAATGATTCAGCCGACCAGAGAGTGAGTTCAAATGAGCCGAGTACGGCCACGTGACCAGCAGTCATGTGACAAGATACATGCATAATGATACCCAGTCCTCCATCAAATCTTTGGAGAAATAAGAGTTTTAATACCCCCCCCCCCCCCCCCCAACTCACTTTTAGCAAAAAACTCATGGTTTCTTCATATGCTCTTCAGTGGAAGACCACCTTAAGGCCCGGGTTGGTGGCGTATAAGCTGAAATTGCTGTTAACCAAATTGGGTTTGATCACACTAAAAACCTGTAAAAGGATGGATGGATAAAGACGGAAAGAAGACGTGAAAAAAGATAAGCATCACCATAATTTTTATACTGGCAGGAGCCAGGAGCCCATTGCAGGAGCCCATTTATGGGCTCCTGATACTGGCTAGTTTGAACACAGGCAGCCGAGACATACTGTATGTGTAGTGATAAGCTTAATATTCTGCATAGGAGTCAAAATATTAATATGAAAGTTCAAAAATAAATATTGTTTTAATTTAATATCATTATGTGTTTGTTTGTGTCGCTCAATAACTGGTCTATTTTAAGGTGCTTTTGGCCGGTTCACCAGCTAATCCTAACCGAGTCGGAGCCATTATCTTAGAGCTTTATTCAGGCCGGTATCAAAAGGTGTCTAAAGTTCGAAATGCTGAATGCTTCCTTGTGTGCCCTGGCCAGTTTAAATGGCGATTTTTCGCTTTTTGCTATCAGCGAAATCTTCCACTTAAAGAATAATTGTTCTTTAATTTATAGCAAAAGGAAAATGAAAATCAGAGTAGATTAGGGGACGTTTCGTTTCTTGAGCTCGAGCTGAGAGGCGCGTCAAAAGGGGCCGTACTTAAAATACATCACCCTCTGCAGCTATATGGGTATAGCCATGATAGTAACAGCTTTTCCCATTTCAGTACACAAAAACAAAACCGGTGTGAATGGAAAGCCCCCTATTGTACGGGCTTTCCCAGTCAAAGCGATCCAAAAGCCTGCGTATACGGTGAGGGTGGTTTAACCAATGGTATAAGGATGGCTTTCATTTCAACTCGGTTTGAATGGGTAGGGGAATATTTCTGCGGATTAATTTCCTTCTTTTCTGGCAACTCTCCAGCAGTGAAATGAGCTGTTCCATTGGACTGATTCCCAGCCGAGAAATCCTGCTTTTTGTCTACACATGACAAACGGCCGGGCTACAGTTTACACACACTGCATGACCTACGTTTCGTAGTGAGGACCGCGTAAAGCATGGTTCATTTATTTCACACTATTTACATAAAATTAACATAGAAAGAAAAGTATAGTTACTACAGATAATTACAAGATAAAATAATTACAGTACGGGTTATAACATGAAACATACAAGTACGACAAAATTATCTTACAAGTCTAGCTCCAAAGAATAGTTTTAAAAGCCATATGCAGCAAATATATACTGATCACCTTTTCATTCACGTAAGCCAATATTTACAAATTGCCGTATTTAAATATACGGAGATCAGAAGCTTCAAAGTCTAAGTTTTACAGTTTTACTCCTATGGAAGCCAATAACTTTCGCTGAATCTTGAAACTGAGACATCTACTTCTGTCAAAACACAGAAGAGGTCATCCTTTATCACTAAGTAATATAACCATTTACTGAAACTAATTAACAGAAAACTCCGGACACATTGATTTACTGAGTAAATCGCGATCCGCCCATAAAACGACAATCATGATGTAATTCCATCATCCACAAAGATCCCTGTTAAATTTCAGCGGAATCGACCCTCACAATTCAGAGATTTGAAGCTTGAACATTAAACACTCACCCCCAACTTGGCTCATGCTGCGCGACCTTAACGCAAAAATTCTATTGAATTTTGCACATTCTAACAAAAAAAATATTTATTACAATTTAATGGCAAGTTACAAATAAAAAATAGAAATAAATAAAGCCATAGGGATAATCTGTAAAAGAGTAGAAACTCCATACTAAGACAGATCACCAATAAGCTAAACGTAAAGATATGATAAATATAAATATAAATATAAGCTAATCAAATAAAAAATACAGTCTATAAGCTAATCTAAGAATATACAAGATACATATAACTAAGCTATGACAACAATAAAATAATAAAATAAAACAAGCTCAGCCCCCGTTCCTCACCCCATTTATGACAACAAATGTTCTTAACGAAGCTAGTAAGGCTTACTATCATAGAAATATATGAATAATTTGTAGGGCGCCATTAGGAAAGGATCTATTCCGACTTCCTTTCTTTAGTTTACTGGCTCTGTACTTTTCCCGCTGAAAGATGATGATGATGATGATGATGATGATGATGATGATGATGATGATGACGATATGATGATGATGATGATGATAATAATAATAATAATTTTTTTAATAATAATAATAATAATAATGACAGTTTATTAATTACTCTCAAATAATAAGACTAGCCTTACTAGTATAATAATAATAAAAATAATAATAATAATAATAATAATAATAATAATAATAAGATAACAAGAAATGTTTGAAAAAGCCAAGAGACAGGTGCGAGTCGAGACAAAAGTGGACGTGATCTCGAAAATAGTACTCGGCTGGTTGATCATACAAAGAGACACAAGACAGCGAAAACTAAACTTCGAACATGCTTATAGCAAGAAAATGAAGTCGCAATTTAAGAAAAGTGAACGGAAATTAAACTTCTCACTAAAACGATTCCACAAGGAATTTTCTAATAGCGGTGGCTACGTGCTTCCAAATTTACTACTTTTTTCTGCCAAAGTAAAACTGGTCGAGTGCATTTTCTACGCATTTCGCGGACTAACGTACTGATTAGATGCCCTGGTATTTCCTAGTAAATTTGTTTCTTTGGCCAAATGAAACGTCTCAATAATTTTTCTTCCAATTTTGTTATCCTCTTGACAAGCAGCCATATTTGCTACACTGCCGTTTTAAGTTCGATTAACAGCCAACCGCCGAAGGATTTGGAATCTTTTTTCAGTTAAAACCTTGGAAAAATCAACTGTTTAGCCAGCTAATACTTTGATCAACTATGACTAACTTTTCAAAACTCAGCTTCGAAATACGCCAAAACAGTGGAGGATTCTTTTCAAGCCTTGGCGGTAATTTTCACAAAACTTAAAACAGATGCAAGGATTTATAGCACAATTTGAGATGGCCATAAAATCTACTATACGCCCATAGATACAGATACTCGAACATTCCGTAATTTCTAATCCGAAAATTGTCAACAGTGTGAAAATACTCCAGGATAGCCAGCATAAGGCAAACACTAACACGATCACAATGGTCATCTTCAGCGTATGTCTGTTTCTTCTAGTGCGCAGTTCTTCGGTGTTGACCGATTGTTCGCCTGGAATCACTTGTGTCTTGAGCTTGACCGTGATGATGGTGTAAAGTATGACTAACGCGACGAGCGGACAATAAAACAACACAACAGCCGTTACCATAAAACGATAACTGCCAGCGGTCAGACTACTTACACAAACCGTATATCCCTGTCTTTCAACCAGCTCTGAAGTAAATAGATGTGAAAAGAGGCCGGCCATGGCGACGATCCAGGTGGCGAGAATGAAGTAGGGCCGGCACAGCTTTGAACTTATGAGTGGGGTACGTAGAGGAAATACCACAGCTCCAAATCGATCCACTGCTATTAGGACCAGACTCTGAATAGACACAAAAGTTGAAACGTAGCTCAAAAAATGAACCAGTTTGCACAAGGCCTGACCAACAGGGCCAGTGATAAGCCAAGCCCGTCCGAATGCAGCTCTGTTATGACCCTCGGGATCAGGAATATGGGAAACAGCAAGTCTGAAATGGCCATGTTGAATGACGATGAAATAATTGATTGGTTTCCTCATAGTTTTTGTTTTATAAACTATGAATGCAATGATGGGATTCCCGATCAGCGAAACAACAAAGACCACACAGTAAGCCAAAGTCTTTCCGACTTTCAGCGCTGTAGGATTAACTGGAACGCTGCAGTGCGATCCATTTGTGGTTGAATTCATGTTTGTTGGCTTTGCGATGGTTTTGTTGTCTCTCTTACGAAGTTATTAAGTGTCTCTAGATCAACCTATGCATATTTTTAAATGCTACCTTTTAATCAGCCTTAAAACCCATCTGCTATGTATTAGGCCCGTTTCAAACGTCGAACTTCTCATGTGCCGAATCTAATGCAAATGAGAAAAATCTATTGTTTTCGCTCATTTGCATTAGATTCGGCACATGAGAAGTTCGACGTTTGAAACGGGCCTTAGCTACAAAATGAGAGGCAATTATTTTTAGCAGCTAGTTAAAGATAGCTTAAATTAAAAAATACAGTAATAATTCACGCCGAGTGTTTTAGGACTTGATAAAACACTCCTGCTCATTTATTAAACATTACATGAGGGACATGAAGTCTTCATAATTAACAGATTAATTGGCTTCTCGCTGACTGATTTTACGTGGCTTTAGGAAAATAAGGTGCTATGAGGTAAATCCTTACTGTCGGCATTGGATGTGGTTATTGAATCATTATGGGACAGCCAAAAGCCGTAGAAAGGCATTTTTAAGTACCTTGTGGTTTTTGAAGTCTGCTTAAAGTGATGTTTTCATAATCTAGAAGACGTTCATCTGTTCGGATTCCCTAGCTGAAGTTTTAGTTGCCCGAAAATGTTAGGGAACAAAATTTTCCTTTGAGAAAATGCATGCTGAAATAAACTTTCCACGAAACTACTGGTGGCGTAATGTCAAAAACTCACATACTTTTTCGACAAATAAAACATTTGTATCAAGAGTTAAAAAAACATTTTTGAACAAACATATGACATAAAGAATTTGGTTTAAAGAAAACAGTTTAATTTACAGAAAGCGGATTCAGGGGGGTAAAACCGAAAATCGCGTTCAAACGGTGACAAGAAAAAAGGACAACATTATACCACTTGGCGGAACAAGGGGGTCAAAACAAAAAAAAAGAACAACAATGTGCAGTCAGTTTTTCTATTAATTTCTGTTTCTTGCCTTAGTCAAAATATACGGTTAATTTTTCTATTAACTTCTGTTTCTTCTCATTTATCTTCTCTAAAGCATTTTCTTTTGATTTCTTACCATAAGTTGATATAACACGATGTCTCATCCCGTCTATTATCGTGTCAAAATACAAATATTTATTTTTCTCATCGTCTTTGATATTTATTTTATTTTCAAGTTTGGCAATTCTTTCCAATAGTTGTTCTTTGTTTTCTATCTTGACTTCATATTCTATTTTCTTTGTTTTAGACAATGGATTATTTCTCTTGTTTAACAACTTCTCACCGCATTTATTGGCATAATCTTCTATGTATCCGGTTTCTATTTTCTCGAGTGTTTTTTTGTCATTAGACGGTGCGTTCACAATTAAATCTATAACTGGTGACTTATCCTTATGTTTGTAAACTTGACTTTTATTGTTCGACAAATGCCATTTCATGCGTGTTTCCAAGTCCTCACAGGTCGAACCGATGTATATTTTACCGTCATTGAAAGTAATTTTATTGATTTTGCCGTTAGAATACAGACTGTTGAATCTAGCGTTAGTCAATTCTAAAACTGGTTGTTTCCGTTTGTTATATTTGAAGTTCAATTCTTTATTGTTAACATGAATGTAATCGAATTTTGTTGTCCGTGATAGTGCAGTGTACAATTGTTTCTTATCCATACGGCTTACGTCGTGAATGTTATAATGATCGTTAATGTCGCAACCCTGGCATTTGTAAACAGTTACACAGAAGCTTGGAATGAAACATTCTGCAAATTCCTTTTGATCGTACAGCTCTTTGTTCACTGCGAATGAATTATTTATTATATCTTGAATCTTGAACTCCATAGTGTTAAATACATGTTTGTCCTTGATGTTCTGAGTCGCGATGACCGGCATACCTTCGCAGACATTGTATTTTTCTGTTTTACCGTTATATTTGAAATCGACAGCGACGTATCTTTTGTTATTTTCTTTTATGAATCTATCACAGCATTCGGCATTTACTTTTATCCTCGTTGTGTTCAAATAGCAGATGTTTTTGTACAGTTTCTCTGGTTGTGAGAACCATGTTGTAACCTTACCGTGTCTCAAGAATTTGTCCAACATAACATGTGTTGTTTTGTCATATCTTGATGATTCCTCAATGTATTGGAGAGTTTCTGTATTCGGGCACATTTTTCTCACAGTTTTAGAATAAGTGTAATCATAATGTATTTGGCTACCGGCTTCAACAGGTTCACATTGATTGGGGTCGCCGAACATGTATATCACGTTATTGAACATGGTAAATGCCTGATATATCTTGGTCATCCATTTATTGGGTACCATGCTGAATTCCTCAATGAATATTGTTTTGTTCTTGAGACTGTTGACTTCTCTTCCATGCCATTCACAAAAGTAAGAATCAAATGTGTGACACATACTATTGTCGTCTCTCAACCTATTCTTTACGTTTTCAATTGCTTTGTTGGTGAATGCCAGTACAATAGGATTTGTCGCCTCTTTGACCATTTTACAAAGCTTGGTTGTTTTGCCACTTCCGGCCTGACCATTGAAAATACATCCATTGCCGTTTTCCGTCTCAATCAATCCAACCATGTTCTCTCTGTAATGCTTCTCGAAATACACCAATTTAGTATCGGTAATATATGCTTTTCCTATCTTTTTGGTACTAAATGAGACATCTTTCTTCCGTTTGAATTTCTTTGCAGGATTAGTTATAAAGATACCATCAGTATTATAACCATACAGCACACTATCTTTGCCATGACAAGCTTCTATCAGCTGTAAACATTTCAATATCGCTTCAGATACAACAAACCGATTGATACTTGTATTGTCAGAGAATATGCGCTCACAAGTTTGTTCCTTGATCAAATAAATGTCTTTGTAATGGTCTATTGTTACATTTCTCTTGTCAGCCATTGCTCTGGTCCAACAACACATAGCAGTTTCATAATCAGTACAAGTGAACCCCTGGTTAGTCTTATTGTATTTTCTACCAAGTTCTCCAATGAAACTGTTTGCAAGCTTCTTGGCTTCTTTCTCGGGGAATTCGTCAAATATATACTGTATGAAGCTCTTAAAAGTGTCAGGTTTCAAGGCCTTTTTCGTCGTAATCATGTACTTTATTTGTGATGTAGGCATGTTCAAGGTATCAACAAGATAAAACACCAAATTACTTGAATAAAAACCTGCTTCAATCTGAATGGGTGATCCATAGTTGTTCAAAACTGTTTCATCGATATAGAATTCACCACAGAGTCTGAGATCATTTTTGCAACCGAATGGCTCAATCACACTGTGAATAGTATAAACAGGTATTGGATGGGCGTTATTCAGCAGAATGTTTGGGTATGATTTGGATATATCAATGCTGACAACATCGTCTGGTATATCTTCTGTTGAGCACTATTGAAGTGCCCGTGGGTAATAATCATCCAACATCTGTCTTGCATCGACGTTATAAGTGGACAAAGGTAGATATCCACACATTTGTTTGAATAAAGCTGTTGCAATGCTTGTAAACGATTGATTACTCCACTCGAAGTCGTGAGTCTTGTACTTCTCAAAAAGTTTGTCGCAAATAGATTTCCTGATGTCGTACTCATTATTCAGAAGAAACATGTTATCTCGATGATCAAGAAAGCCATCGAGTATTCCATTGTTGTTCCAATGCATGTATTCGACATATAATTAGGACGAGTTGATGTAAATATCAATTGCCTGTGTCATTTTTGCTTCTTCTGGGAGGACAATGATATTATTCTTCTTATCAAGACAAACCAAATCATCCAATCGTTCGACTCTGTGTACCAATTCATGTCTTTGGGACCATTTCAACTCAGTCATATGTTTTAACAAAGAATTACATCCGTGGTCAGCCTTTGAAGCGGTCAATTTGAGTCTTTCGTCTGTGATGGGAAAGCAATGGTGATCTTTCACTATGTAAACCAATGTTACATCTGTTTGTGTGTTAGAATTAGTGAACGCAATGAATTTCCTGTACATCGAGTCAAAAGCATGGATTGTGAGGTTTGTATGACATTCCTTGGCCCATTCAATTAGCTGTTCAGTATTGATCATATCGCCTTCTGGTATGTAGTCATAAATCTCATTTTTCAACTTGTCATAGGTATAAGTCTTGAATCCTTTCCTGCCTCTAACTTGGTCCCAAACATAATCAATGACACAAGAGTTTGCACCATATGATTTTATTGGCCTCTGTTTGTTCAACAAGTACGATTCCAATTTCAAACTACCCATCGTATGCTTCATGAAAAACTCCTTCCGGTGGGTGATGATCTTACAACCTATTTGGACTATTTCCTGGGCTGATAAGAGTGTAAAGTTGTTGTCCAATAGTGTGAAAACCATGAACTTGTACATATCATGATTATTCAACCGAGGTACTTCCATGGAAAAAGGACCATATGTTTTATCCTCTATTGTCATACCATCGCGGATGTCAACAAATAATGTAATCGATATATTCACCCGTTCGCCAGGAATATTGTTGAGTCTTTTGCCAAACAGTTTGTAAAATGATGATCCCTTATTCGCGGGTGAATTTGTCAGTCTCAATTCCTCTTTCCTGAATCTGTTCAAAGACACTGTCATTTTTGGGTAGACGATGTAATCTTTCATCTTGCTGGCCAATTTACTGTATTTCTCATCAACAGCATCAACAGCTTTTTGTGTTTGTCTTTTCACCTTATTGATCTTCTTCATATTCTTTTCCAGAGGATCTTCATGTTCTTTTAACAATAATTTGATGAGCTGTTTCTTGCTCAGTTTCTCAAGATTTTTCTTGTTCATATTACTACTAGTTTTGATAATCTTTTCCATTATAATATATATCTATAACTTTTTTCTTAAATGGTTTTCAATGCTGCGTTTAAGTGATCCGTGATTTTAGATCAATCAAACTGATTCAAACTATATTTTTATTATGTTTTTTTGACTTCCTGTGTTTAGTTTTACCGGCCAAAGTATAATTCTTGCCATTATTACAGGTGACACAGTACCACTCTTTTGTGAGCATATATTCGTTTTTATACTTCCGGAAGGCTTCTTTAGCTTCCTCTTTTGTTTCATATTTTCTTGGTCTTCCCTTACCTCTCTTTTGATTGTCCATATATTATAATTATATATTTATCTATCCCTTTATATATTCTCTATGCTGCTCCATATGTTTGGTTATTTCGTGGATCAAGTCTTCGAAACAATTGCTCATGATGTACCTGCATTCATTTTTCTCATACATTGCCTTCATTCTGAGTTGATTATTGGTCACAATGAAGATACCAGTAGGGCTTTTGAATTCTAGGCACAGAGCATTGTATTTTTTAGTTGGATTCATCAGCATTAAATCACACTGACCGGCCATATATCCTTTGTTATAACTTCTGATTCTTATCCCCGGAGTTATTTGGTTCTCACCCAGTCCGGCAATCATCAATGCGTCTTCATATGTCCTTCTGATGAATGACACAATTTTATAATGCAAATCATATTCTGTTTTAATTGATAATGTATTATTTTTCATATACTATATTATAATAATTTATTTTTTAAATTCATTTTCAACCTGTGTTTAAATATAGTCAGGAATAATAATATTCTTGGCTACCGTGAGCAAATAACAGTATATACTGCTGTATCTTCTATTATATATATGTTAGATAATTTTCTCTTTATAATATATCTTTTAAATCCCTAAATGGTATCCAACTGTTGAAGTCATCACTATAACCCTTCCACTTCACCAAAGCTTGTTTTTTCTTATAGTCTCTGCGAATGACTTTATCGATACGGAAAACATCCTGTCTGGCTTTTAATAATTCAGGTTCATAAAAACTCCCTTCAATATCTTCACCTTTCAGATCCTTTATTTTGTATGTTATTGGATTAGTGTATTGAATCTTATCAACTGTGAACACTTCTTCTGTCCAATTTGGCGTGTAACCCTTGTCAAACACATTCCGTTTATACTTAGATATTCGGACCTTGTCGCCGACCTTAAATTTTGGTTTCTGTTTTAATGGCTCCATATCACCATATAGATTAAAGTAAACAGTTCCTTCATTCTTTTTCTTTGAAGCCTCTGTAGGTGTCATCTTTATGCTTGAATGTTTGGTATTATTATACTGTTTCACTAATTTTGGCAACATGTCTAAATACTGTGTATTACCTTGAACAGTGAACTGCTTCCACATTTTGGATTTAATTGTCCTATTCCATCTTTCAACTACTGATGACTTCTCTTCGTTCTCAGTTGAGTACATCTGTACACTATGTTTCTCTAATAGGTCTTTCTAGTGTTTTTTGTAAAACTCTTTACCTTTATCAACCCATAAATACTGTGGTTTTCTGCCTTCCTTGAATATTGTTTTGAATGCTTCAGTGACAGATTCACCTTTCTTATCCTTCAATGGGATAATCCAACCATATTTGCTGAAGACATCAATAACCATAAGAAGATATCGATAACCTTTATTCCATTTACTGAACTGTTGCATTTCAACTAGATCACTTGCCCATATTTCATCAATTTTATTTACAATCACACGCCGCCGAGTGAAATTTCGTTTTATGGGTGCATGTAATTCATCAGCTAATTTTTCTTGCCAGTTTTCTTCACTCGACGGCTTTTTCCGTTTTTTGAAACACCAAGACCTAATTTCTGTTTTTTATCAATTAAGAATCTGGCTGTTTGACCCCATTTTGGCATCTCACCATAAGGAATCTGATCAAGAGATTTAATCATTGTTCTATCACAGTCTCCTTTGTCTTTTTTCATGTCATAACAAATATCATGATAAGCTGCTATCTCATCCACTTTATTGTAAGGTAGGACATTCCATTTTGTAACCTCACCTGTATTTTTATCATATTCCAGCTGTTCATTCAATGGGTTATATGGCCCCATGTACTTGTATTTGCTTGGTGTCCATCCAGCTTTGGGTTTAGGAAGCTTGCCAATAACTTTGTGAATATCAATCTTACCACCTCTTTTAGGCTTCACTTTGTCTGCAATTTGATTTAAAAGTTCAGACCCAACCTTTTGTATAATGGGTGTTGCTTGATTTATGCCGAAGTTGATTGCTCGCTGCTGAAGTTTTGGATTTCTAATCATTCCTGAAACCCCGCGTCTCCCCAAATCAAAGACACCAGAAATGGCTGTTTTAGCTAATTCATCCACTAAGCCCGCCCCTTCAGACGGGCCATTTAGTTTCCCTGTTTCCTAACAAATTTAGTCTTTGTTATTCCACATTCGGCACAAGTGCATTTCATCACAGTTCGACCATTTTTAGTCTTCTGATATCTCTCACTTCCTGGTACACATTCAGTTACTTTCTTCCGTTTCACACAATATGATTTTACCATTATACCATTAAGTTAGATATTTTCGAAGTAATCTATAATGAATCTGTGATTGACACTCACATCTGTTGGACTGAATTTGGAGTTGTGTATTGTATCTAGAATAGATCTGCCTTTTTGTCTCTCGAGAAGATAGTACAAACACCAATATCCACACAAGACTGAATCCCTTTCTTGTATCTCATCACCAGAGTATTCAAGTTGTTTACCGCTTGCAGCCATATACATTTGAACTTCTGTTGGCATCATTAAACCGAAAGAGTCGAAGTATTCACAGTATTTATCATTTTTGAAATTCCGGTAACATACCCAATGTGTGCCTGGTCCAATTTTGGAATCAAGATTGACTATCCCACATTCATTGTTTTTTATTTGTCTCGGCAGATTGTCTCTTGAAAATACTCCTCTAAAATGTTTTATTCCAAGTTGTTTCACCCAATTGATTAAATCAAAGTTGGATAAGGGTTTGTTTACAAAATGGTTCCTAGTATGGGGATTGAATTGAATGGACTGTTTGGTCCTAGTAGAAGCCCTTTTCCTTTTCTGGTCTTTTTTTTTTTTACCCCATAACCGATTGGGTTATCCCATGTACCAAAGACAGGTGGCGATTGCCATGGAATCATAACGTGTTTCCCACCACTTTTATTTTTTTTGACTGCAATGTGATCTGGAACATGAACTGGTATTGACCGTCTAGAACGGCTGTGTTCAACATGCAAACCCTTTCCAGTCAAGGCTTTCATAAGTAAAGGAATTCCAATACTTGCTAAAAGTGTTCCAAGAAACCCACCAGACTGAGTTTTTGTTGGTTTGATAGCAAGTTGTCCACCAGACTGCATTGCATTTACAAGATCAGCCATTTGTCTCACATTCAATAAATTTCTAAAATTCAATAGTTGGGGCAAGTTTTCATTGGGAATAATGAATCCTCCTTTTTGTTTCTTTCCAAATAGTTTATCAATACCGAGACTTGCTAATGAAGAAAGAGCACCTGTGGCCAATGCTGGGGCCGCTTTAGCTACTGCCTTACCTGCATATGGTAATAGTCTTGTTCCAAGTGAAAAAAGACTTGACCAAAGAGAACCTCCATGTACAACCGCCTTTCTGATTTGACTTTTTGATATATTGATATCAGAACCTTTTCCCAATCTTTTTGATTTCATTAGTTTGTTGATTTGTCTTTTTGTCAACATAAGTTGATCACCGCCAGATAATTCATTATGAGTCAGCCTCAATGTTACCGCTGAATTTGATTTAATAGCTTTTGCCAGCTTTTCTTTCTGACCTTGTGACAGTGTCACTCCATGAGGATGATAAGTAGTCATATAATATATGTTTATACTAAATTGTATTTAATACAAACAATCATTTAATTTAATTATTTATTTAATTTAATTATTTATTTAATTATTTATTTAATTTAATTATTTAATTTATTTATTTTATTTATTTTTTTATTTATTTAATTATTTAATTATTTAATTTGTTTTTATTTATTTAATTATTCCATTTACATAGATCTCAGTATAAGTTTTCCATCAGTCTTTCTCATTTCGACATCCTGTTCATACAGTACAAGAGCATATACACTGTAATCAGCATTTGTTACACCACTCAAAGTGTATTTGAAAGTCAGTTTTGTCATTCCATCTTTTATGTCCTGCTTCTGTTTTGTCAGATCAAAATAAATGAAAGGGAATATTGTACCAAAGTTTGCTCTCGTCAGAAGGGTGTTTTCATTGAATTCATTTACAACTTTAACATAATTCAATGCATCTCTGAATACTCTTGTGGGCTCTGTTGAGGGTTTGTAATGAACCTCTGGATAATCGTTTCCATTTCCAACCTCTAGATAGCAATTAGTCAAAGTCCGGTTATTTGCAACAGAGAATGTGTTATACAAGAATTTATTGGCTGTCTGAGATGCATCATTAGCATCATTGATGATGAAAACAAATACATGCCTTGGTTTGTTTATTCCTGTTGAAATACGGAAATTAGCTGTCTGTTGTCTTGTTGAATTACCTCTCTCAACCATTTCTCTCATGTAAGTCCATTTTCTGGTGTCAAGATAAGTGCCCATGTACAAAGACTTTCACGCAGAATTGAAAATTATTTTTGGAACAAACAGCTGGAATCTAGTGATCACCACACGACAATCATCGGCAGCCTGCCAAATTACATTTGCATCACTCTCAACTGTTACATTGAGCTCGACTTTTGAATTGGGCAGGATTTCACCATAAAGGCTCTTGAAAAAACCGTATCTGTTCAATGATGCATCTGCAAACACTTTTCCATTGGCACCGATCAACAGTGTTTTCCTAGCTACGAAACCTGCGTTGTAATTAGCGGCTTGAGCAACTCTGTCTTCAGCATGTCTTGTTGTGTCAAGATAGAAGAACTCATTGGTTCCCTGACTTGCAGCATAACCCTGTGAATACTCAAGCAATGACTTAATATTTGTAGCTTGGTTAGCATCTCTACACTCATAAACATCGATACCATTCACCTTCACATTCAAAGTGTTAATGAGAGAATATACTGAATTCACAATACCGTTTCGATCTTCAGCAGCAATATGATCTCCATCTGCAAGCTTTTTAACAATAAAATCAATTTCAAAACGGGCATTATACCAGTCAAATGGTGTTGTCTCTCCACTGTTATCAACAACAAATCGGTAACCTGTTTTCCTCTGATGAGCATTGTTTGCAACTACAGTATTAAGTGCTGTCTCAAGCTCAAAGACAACATCTTCATATCGTTCGATATATTTAGAATCACGATAGTTTGACATATATTATTGTGTTAGATAAAAGTTACAGTTTTTTACTTTATTTCTATTTTATTTTTTACTTTATTTTTCGAGGTCTACCTCTCTTTCTTTTGATCTCACCCCCAGTCTTAATCTCACTCTCAGTTCCACTTTTTCTCTTTTTCTTACTTAAAAGTTCTATTATTTTGTCACCACCTTTTTTGCCAACATGTTCACCAATTTTTGTAGCTGCTTTTTTTACAGCTGTTTTGACAGCATCGCTCACTATTCCTTTACCCTGTTTTGTGTGATATTTTTCATATTCCACGTATTCGAATCTTCTCATATACTATTGGGTTTTATAATTCTGTCCCTCTCAATAATAACTCAATATACCAATCTATCCCATTCAAATCAACTGGTGCTCCGGAAGAATCAGTGACATAAAAACGTATTGAGCTGATTGTGTGTGTTGAGATAGGATTCCATGAAAGAAAACGAGGTTTGTAAGTGAAAGGTAAGCTTCTGACGAGATCTGTGACTGGAATAACAGCGGTTGTATTTGTACTATTGCCATCAACAATGCTATCTATCACATTATCACAGTTAATATAAATTTCATCCACTCCTCTTGTAATATCTGGTAGATTTGTTCCATATTCTGTTGCTGAAACTAATTTTCAATCGAAACCGATAAGTTTTCTGAAATCATTATTTCTCAGATCCACACGATAATTTTCATTGAGTTCAATCAAAATGCGGTATGTTGATAAAACGAAATATATATTGATACCATACTTGAATTTTGATTTGTCTGTTTCAGATGGATTCAGTACATGGCTATTTTTACTCATATACTCATGAATGTAACTATTGATATCGTCGTATGAATACATCCCGTCAACGAATGTTATTGTTTCCCAGTTTACACCTTTGTCATAGCTATATTTAATTTGATTATTCCCTAAAGACTCTCTGATGTTGTACCAACTGTATGTCATATTGATAACATTCACAGCCATTTCATATTTCAAATCATTCGTTAATTTGATAGGTGTATTGAATCTTTTTTCAAAATCATGACTCTTACTAACACCAATTTTGTCTCTGTTTTTACTGTTGAATCGTAATGAAATTTCTGTCATATACTTTTACATTAGATATTTCATCATTATTTTATTTAGCTCATCGTTTCCAACAATTCCCAGTCTGCTTAAGGTGTGCAATATCTTTACAAACTCATTTCTGACACCAGCACTGTTATTACCTGCAAATAGGGACCCACCAAGTAATTGCAATCGTGAAAGCAAGTCTCCAATATTATTATAATGAAAAACACCTGCTCCATATTGTCTTTTCTTCTTTCTGATACCTGAACCAACAGTTTGTGCACCTTCCTCAATAGCATTAACTCTTTTTCGGTACTTTTGCAATAATTTGATCTCTTGAGTTATTTTATAAATTTGTTCTTTATTTTTATCCCTATTCTTTTTGGTTGTTGACATTACTGCTTTTTGTCTTCCAAGTTCTTGGGTTAATTTACCAATATTTGCATCATACTCATTAATATTGATTGTTCCATCCATTAGCCTATCTAAAATTATTGATGGAGGAGATAAACTGTATTTTACTAATGCCTCAAGCTCCTCATCTGAAAAACCTTTATCAAGATTTGACTTATACTTTGGTTCTGTTTCAGTCATCATTTGAGGTTTGTAATCAATTGGTAATGTTGTTTTCACAGGTACTGATTCAGGTAATGTGTTTAATAACATAAGATCTTCAAAACCGGATGTCAAGGCTTTTTGATTCTTTTTCAACTGTTCAATGACTTTATCCTGTTTTTTGTCAACACTTTCTTTCACACTCTTCTGGACATCAATAGAGGGTTTTAGTAATTCTGAGGTTGTATCATATGCATCCCGTTTTCTGTTTTCATAAGTCTTGATAACCTCACGAACTTCTCTTGTTTTATTTCCAGCTTCAATTCCACTTTTGAGAAGCCTTTTCATACGTTCTATATCCATATACAATTGTGTTAGACTAATCTAAACTATTAACATATGGAAATTCCAAATTATGATATCGTTCAGAATTCAAATAATTCATTCAGACAGTTGTATCCGTATATGCCAAAAGATACATTCAGAATGTTATTGGCTGGAAATTCTGGATCTGGAAAGACAACATTGTTTTTGCATTTGATTATGGAACCGTTAGTCTATTATGATCAAATACATCTGTATGCCAAGAACTTGGATCAAGACAAATATCAATATTTACAGCAAGTGATGGATGGAATAAGCAAAGAGGTTGGTTACCCCGTTTTAGTATGCAGTCAAGATGAAATACTTCCTGTTGAACAAATCAAAGACACTGATTTACAGCGACTGGTTGTATTTGATGATTTCGTGACTGATAAAAAACAAGATCAGATTATCAGTTATTTCATTCAAGGTCGCCACAAAAGTTGTTCAGTAATGTACCTAACACAGTCATTCTATGGATGCCCAAAATCTGTTAGGCTTAATTGTAGCCATTTCTGTCTTTATGATTTCCCATCCACAAGAGAGAGAAACTGTATCTCCCAAGAACTAGCAATCGATAAGCAGAAGTATATTGAAGCAACAAAAAAAACCGTATTCCTTCTGTTATGTTGATAAACCAATGAAATCAGTGAAGAGAAACTTTTATGGTGTTATCTAATCTAATATTATATGGGATTATTTAATGATTTACCAACTCCAGACAATATAGGAACTGGTGAAAGAGGTGATAAAGGTGATAGAGGTCCTGCTGGTCCACAAGGTCTAAAAGGTGATAAAGGTGATAGAGGTCCTGCTGGTCCAAAAGGTGATAAAGGTGATAAGGGTTATGGATTTACATTAACACAAGATGGAAACTATGATCTTGCAAATAAACGCTTGACTAATGTTGGAGAACCAAATTCAAACAAAGATGCTGTTAATATGAGATACGTCAACCATGCTGTTTTATCAATTGAAGGAACACGTGTTAATCCATTTAAATTTCTTCTTGAAGATATATCAAAAACAACTATTATTAGAAATGCGAATAATCTACAATTAGAAGACTATAATAAAAGCCCATACAATATCAATAAAAAATCATTGTCTTTTGTGATTCCTTCTGCTGGTATTACAACTGTTCTTCGTTTTGATCTGACACAATTGGAAGTTTCAAAGTACACTTTAGTTGTTGAGTTTTATACTGATGGTAATCCAAACAATGCAACAGTTGATGATGATGTTTTGTCATCAAATTTAATTGAAAGAAAGGATTCAATAAAAAGAGCATTTCCAAAGACTCATCTTGTTGATGGTTATCTCAAAAGAATATTCTTCCTTGAAAAAACAAGTAATGGTCAAACATCAATGGAGTTATTGTTGATTTCACCATATTTAGAAAATAATAAAAAACATTATGTTATAGTTTATGGTGTTTACGGATTTTCAAATATCATTTTATCACATATTCACGATCCTGTTTTTGAAATTGAAAATGGTAATGTTGCATTCGATGGTAAAATTGACATGAAATTAAACAAAATCATCAACCTGCAGGATAACCCCTCAAACCCACAAGACGCTGTAAACAAATCTTACGTTGATAATAAAACAGCTGATTTCCTTAATAAAAACACTGGTGGTGTAATTTATGCACCTGTCAGCGTGAATAGAAATGATCTATTTGGCATACCAGATAACCCAAGATTCGGTTATTCAGCTGTAAATAGAAACTATGTGAACAATAATGTTTTGAAACTAAATGGAAGCGTTGCGATGACTTCTGATTTGAATCTTGGAGGTAACAAATTGACTAATGTATCAACACCAACTGCAAACGATGATACAGCCACAAAGGGGTATGTTGATACTGAAATTGCTGGTATTGCTGGCATTGATGTTTCTCCATTTCTTAAAAAAGATGGAAGTGTTGCAATGACTGGTGATCTTGACATGGGTGACAATAAAATAACAAATGTTGGATCTCCAAACTCTGATAAAGATTCTGCCAACAAAAAGTATGTTCATGACCTTGTTCTTTCAGCATCTGGTACTCAACGCAACCCATTCGCTTTTCTGTTAAAAGACATATCCAAGTCTTCTGCAGTCAGTGGTGTGGAAAACCTTCAAATTGAGAATTTTGACAGATCACCTTATCACATAAATAAGTCGTCATTGTCTTTTTTCATCAAACGAAGAGGCAACTTTACATCCAAAATTCGTTTTAATGTGACATCTTTAAGAAATGGACAGTATACATTTGTTACTGAGTTTTATTCACCATCAGACCCACGCCAAGCTACAATTGGGCTTGATCTTCGCACATTAAACATACGAGATGCGGGTCAGCCATTTCAAAAACCTTTTCTCAAAACACCACACGTTGATGGTTACATGAAAAAGCTTTTCCAAATCGAAAAAACTGGTGGTGGTCAAGCGTTAATTGAGGTTATACTTTTTGGCACTGCTCCTGCGTCTAACACCAAAACACATATCATTGTTTATGGAGCTTATGGCTTTCATACCAACTTGTCTTACTTTGTCCATGACCCGGCTTATGAAATTTAAAACGGCCATATTGCGTTTGGCAGTAACATTGACATGAAATTAAACAAAATCATCAACCTACAGGATAACCCCTCAAACCCACAAGACGCTGTAAACAAAAGTTATGTGGACCAGAGGTTGCAAACCAAACTCGATGCGATTGCACAACAAAATCTAAATATGAACAACAATGCCATTACTGATCTTCCTCCACCCATAAATTTAGATGATGCGGCGACAAAAAGGTATGCCGACGAGTATTTTCTTCGACGAGACGGTTCGACTGCGATGTATGGAAATTTGTCGATGGGTGGAAATAGAGTGACGAATTTAGCGGACGTGGTGAATGAAACTGATGCAGTGAACTTTAGAGTTTTAAATCGAGCTTCACAAACCATCAGAGCAAACACTTTATTATTGAATGGAACAAATGCGATGGCAGCAGACTTAAAACTTGGAGGGCATAAAATCATTAACTTAAAAGAAGGAACAAATAAAACCGATGCCGTAAATTTAGATCAATTAGAAAAAAGTCATATTTCATCTGCTTCTCATCCAAAGAATGCTTTCAAATATTTGATGAATGATATCGATGAAATTAGCACTGAATATGGCTTGACAGTTAATGGATATGTCAATTTACCTCGTTCAACACATTTGATTTCAAAAAAGGTCATTGATATAGACTTGAATAAAGAATCTAATCATATTTACAGAGCTAGAATTGGTTTTAATATGTACACAATAAAAGATGGAAAATACACTTTCATTCTTGAATGGCTATTTCCTGATTATGAAGGAATGAGTCTTAGTAGTGTAACATTCAGTGCAACTGGCGGAATTACAATTCATAAAACTGTAGGGAGAAAATTTGATAACAGAAATGAAGATCATTCGAGATATTTATTATGGATTGAAAAACCATCAGTAAGTTCACCGCCTGAATATTTATATTGTACAATACATATTAATGCTAACCCAACTTATTCAAATAAGTACAAAGTTCATTGTGTTGCATATGGTATTGATTTTGAAGCTGTAGACGTTCCATCAAGTGTTTACGACTTCGCAGAAGCTTATAAAATCGTGAATGAAAAAATACAATTACAAACTGATTTAGATTTGAATGGTTTTGATGTGAAAGAAAATGAAAATTGGTTGTTTGGTGGAGACAATGGCGAATTGACAATGCTGAATAATATTAATATGAACAGCTATTTAATAAAAGAGGCTAAACTTGGTGGTGATTTAAATCTGAATGGCTATAGAATTCATAATAATAGTTTAAATCTATTTCGTTCAAGCGTTACAGGTGTAATTATGGAAACGGCTTTCGATTTGGGCGGATTTGCTCTTTACAGACCGAAATTAGGAGGTGATCTAAATTTGAATGGGAATGGAATAATCGGTCAAATACAATATTTAAATTGCTCTGTCAAAGCCAAACGAGGACATAATAAGAATGCTTTAAAGCCTGTATTGATAAATGGCTCTGATTTTTTAGTCATTCATAACAATAACTTTCATATTAAGAAAATGTATATCATACAAGGAACAGCCCCCGGAATATTCTATTTCAAGACAAAAGCTGAAGGTGGTGGGCCTTTGCCATTACCAGCAACTATTTATGAACACAGACAATCTTCTTTAAGTAGAAACATCACAACGGTCAACATCAACAAATCATTATCGAGAGGCTATTTAATCATTGATTATTCACATCCTAATACAGGTGCATTTGATACAGCATTCACACTTGAAGTAATTATGAATTAATCTAAAATAATATTATATGGGATTATTTAATCAAGATAATACAAGAACTGGTGAAAGAGGTCCAAAAGGTGATAAAGGTGATAATGGCAATGGATTTAATTTGACACATGATGGAAATTATGATCTTGGAAACAAACAATTGACCAATGTAGCAACACCAATTTCAAATAATCACACAGCTACAAAGGAGTACGTTGATACAGAAATTGCTGCCCTTGATTTTTCTCCATTTCTTAAAAAGGATGGAAGTGTTACAATGACCGGCGACATTGATATTGGAGGAAATAAAATAACGAATGTTGATGAAGGAACATCGGATGATGATTGTGTAACAAAAAAACAACTGGGTTTGAAATTAGATAGAGCAAGTTTTGTTATATCAAATTCACTGCCTGGTATACCTGTTATTGATGGTATTTCAATTGCTTTGATACCCTCTTTGACTGTATTAACTGCTGATGCCAACAACAGAGTTTCAAGTTGGCTGGATCCTGTTAATAATGCAGCTTTCACACAAACAAACAATTCGAAAAAGCCTTCACTTCTGAGGAATTCTGTTAAAAAAAGATTCTTCGTGAGGTTTGATGGAACTGATGACTATTTAAGAATGAACTCATTCGATGTTGCAAAAGTCGCTGGGTCAAATGGTAACACATGTACTATCATGATCATCGCTGAAACAAAACAAGTCAAGGCACAATCTCAATTTCAATGGGGTAAAGGTAACATCCGTTTTGGTGTTCATTTACCATGGGCCGGTGGGACATGTTACATTGATTTTGGTTCAGTATCTAACGGCAGACTTTCCGTTTCTTCTTTATCAAATCTGACTGGAAACATTGAAGTATGGACTATTCGTGTCGATGGATCTGATCTTGAATTATTTAGAGGTGTATCATCGATGACTCCAATCGCAACTACATCAATAACAGCAACATTGTCTGGGAGTGCACAAGAAATGTTCCTCGGTTGTCAAATTCATACTGATGGTTCTGCTATTAATTTCTGTGGAATGGATCTGTATGGTTTTGCTGTTTGGCAGAAATCACTAACTAACCAAGAACTGAGAAATATGTATCGTTTCATTGAAGATTATTTTGATCTTTAAATTATATAATTTATTATTATGAAAGACTTATTGAGATATGTATCTTATGTTTTCAAGATTTACAAAAAAGATTACCCCAATTTAGATGATTCTATATTAAAATCCTGTCTTGTATACAAATTTTTATACCACAAGCATTTCGAAGGATATATTACTATAGATGATATCATAAAATCTCACGCAGACATAGGCCTTATTGGTCCCGGAAGCGGTCGTTTATCAAACTTCTTAGAACATACTCTTGGTTGGATTGATGTATTACAGACTCATGCTATCCTCCATGATGCATATGGAAGATTTTACAATGATTATTCATTGGGCCGTGGATATAGTTATGCATATGCTGATTGCCTAGCAACAACAAATAGTAAAAGTTCTCCATTGTCTGGACAGGTATCGGGACTTATTTATTGTATCCTGAATAGAATCGTTATATAAACAATATATGTCGGTCAAGCGAAAGAATATATTCAGCTGGAATCATATTTCAGGTGAATTAACAGAAGATCAGGTAAATGAATTAAAAGCCTATTACCACACATATCACAGAAAGTGTTGGGCTTACAAACAGGCTGTCAAAAGATTCAAAAAATGGAAATTAGCTGGCAATTCGGCATCCATTTTATTTGCAACTGGCGGACTTGGTGCAAGTATTTCAACCGGTGGTGTAAGTTTAGTTGCCATCAGCACAGTATCAATGTTAATACAAGGCTGGATGAAACATAAAAACCTTGATCTGAAAATACAGAATTGCACATATGCCTATCAAAGCTACCAACACCTTCTGAATACAATAAAGGAAACCATGAGAAGTGGCAATTTTGAGGCATCAACTATACATTCAACCATGAAATACATTGACGATTATGTCGTTGATAACAGCCCTATCATAGACAAGTATTTTGTCAAATATGATGAAAAATTCACTGTCTAATAATACCAATAATCACATCAAATCTTAACAATAAAATTTCAAACCAATATTGATCATAAAATTTAAGAGTCTTTTTTGATCTAGTAACTATTATTTTATCAAATGGAAGATCAAGCATTAAAAATATTTGCTTAAGCATAAATTTAGTGCTAATCATTCTTTTACGTTTATTGTTCACCAAGGGAAGCACTTTGTCTATCTCTTCGAATATTTTAAATATTTTACCCTTATCTTTTACAGAAATTTGAAATTCATTCTTGCGACATATTTTATTTATTACATTTTCAATATGATACTTCCGGTGATATACAGACTTTCGCTTTATTTTATACATATTGTCATGAAAATCAATGTATTCTTTCACAGCATTGTAACCATGAACTGAACCACAACTTACGCATATAATCGCCCATTATCATTCAACACATTCTGTTCATCACAGCACGGTTCTTCTATTTTGACATTATGTTCTGCTATCTTCTCATCGCAAAAAGGACAATGATATTCTCCATTTGATATCAATTCGATGTGGATATCTGAATTACAAATCATTCTATACTATTATATAAGATATTATTTCTTTATGTAACTAACACATGACGTCACGGCACAGCTGTGCCGGTTAGAGGCGACCGTCTCGTGAGTTATAATAATAGCTAAAGGCGATGACTCATTTCCTGTTTTTCCGAGAATGTCACGCATTTTTCGGTTTTACCCCCCTGTGTCCGCCAAGTGGTATAATGTTGTCCTTTTTTCTTGTCACCGTTTGAACGCGATTTTCGGTTTTACCCCCCTGAATCCGCTTTCTGTAAATTAAACTGTTTTCTTTAAACCAAATTCTTTAAGTCATATGTTTGTTCAAAACTGTTTTTTTAACTCTTGATACAAATGTTTTATTTGTCGAAAAAGTATGTGAGTTTTTGACATTACGCCACCAGTAGTCACGAACTTTCTAGGGAGCTATTTTCTTTCCGAAAATGCTAGTTGACGTTTTTGAGCAATGACGACCTTTCCAAAACCTCAGGGCTATGATTTCCCAACTGCGAGTCTTTTAGGCCACGTTTTAGCTACGAAAATCCGAGTGTACTCTTTAATCGATGCCAAAAGCACAAGGCGAATTACCCTCCACCGAAAAGGTACGACCTTTTTGAAATCTTCATGGGCTATGATTTTCTAATTGCGAGTCTTTTAGACCACGTTTTAGTTACGAAAATCCGAAAGCTGAAAGTACAAGGCGAATTACCCTCCACCGAACAGATATCTACTGAAACTTGTCGTTGGGCGCTCCTGAAACGGGCCGTCTAAACTCCTGAGAAGACAAGAAGAACGAGGTTTCCTAGCCTGAAGCAGCTGTAGCGATACCCTGTTTAAGACAGAAAGTGGCCAAAGCGATATCCCGTTCAAGACAAAACAACCTGAAAATCATACGCTATCGGTTCGCACACACGTGCAAAAAGAAGAAATATTTTCTTTCCATGATGGTGCGACAAGACAGAGTAAAATGATAAGCCAAAAATTCATTTTTGGTTTCCTATTTCATAAAAAAAAGACACTTCGCCATTGCGTCTTCAAAGTCCGGCAGGAGGTAAAGTAGGTTTAATTGTTGAAAGTTGTTAAAAATTTATAAGACGCCGACACTTTTTAATACAGAAAAGTAGAATTTGCAGATACATCCAATTTCCAAGAAAAGTGATCACAGATAAACAAAAAGCATTCCCCTTGTTAAAAAAAAGCCAAATATTTTCCTGCAGTTAGTTTCTGGCTTGTTGAGAGGTCAACGCTTTTTTTTTCTTTTTGAACAAAGCTTGCACCGTTCTGTTACTTGTCATTATGAAATATATAAGGTACCTGGCGACAAAGTTGTCACTCTAGTCCTTCCATAACTAATTTGCAAGTTTGTATTCTTGAAATCTCCACGTGAAAAAAAAAACATTTGAGGGCTGATATTGACGCTCATATATCGCGTACTGGATATTTGCCATTGAAAGTTGAACGATCGAGTGAACTATTTGTTGTTATATAATAAGGTGAATAGTTCGCGCGTTGTGATTGGTTCTTAGCTATGATCTATTAGAGGACAGATGCACAGATTACGTCATCACGACCCACTTTTTTTACAGAAATGTGAAAATAAACAAGTTTTCCGCTTGAATTTTGTTTCTTTATTATATAAAACAAATAGATTCCATGTTGCCGTGCGTCTGTTCAGTAATAGATCGCAAAAGACGTCATCATCAGTGACACACTCGCCTGCGGCTCGTGTGCCACTTCTTTGTTTTTACCACATTTTGACGTCATCTGTGATCTATTACTGAACAGACGCACGGCAACATGGAAACTATTTGTTTAGAAGTTAATAGTGGAGCTCCGGCGGCCCGAAGGGCCGCCAAGCGGAGCACCATTGTTAAAAAAATATGGTAACCCATGTAATCGAGAAAATTTGGTTTTGGCCTCCGTACGTACGTCGTTCGCCCGTCCGTCCGTCCGTAAGTCCGCCCTTCCATTTATGCGATGTGAAATGTCCCATTAATTGTGTGTTGTAACCTGCGTATTGTGTACATCTTTTGATATTGGACGTCAATGTTATGGCCAATTGACACTTGTCAAAACAAGGTATCCGCTGACCAGTAGTACGTATATCGCGGGCTCAAGTTAAGACCTTATCGAGGTCAGCTGTTTTCTCTTTTTTTTTTTTTTTTTTGAAGTTGACCTCTGACCAGGTACTGGTTTTCGATTGGATCGCAGGTTCAAGCCAGGTGTAGGACACCCAAACCAAAAGGAGGCTTAATTTTTCGCGCGCTTTCTGCGGCTCGAGATTTCACATTCAGTTGGTTTCTTCATTTTGAGCACAACAACTTCATCTTCGAAGTTCTGTCTTTTAATTCGCGTAAAAGGCATAAAAATCAAGAACTACTTAAAAGATACTCCGGAAGGTGAATTTTCAACTGATAAAATGGAAGAGCAAAACATTTTTCTCAGGAAATTCTTAAATTTTGGATCCACTTGTATGGCGCCCGGATTGTGTGGTTGAAAACAAAATGATTTAACGCCTCAAGGGCTTGTTCATTTTAACGCGGCATCTTGCAGCTCACCACAAAAGTTCACTTAACAATTCACCAGCATTAATGGGAGAAACGAGTAGCTCAAACTTGGTGGAAGAAGTTCTTTCTTTGGACAAACCGTAGATGCGTGTTTTTACTTTAGTGGATTCGTAGAAAGCTCGCCAACACAGGTAACTTAAATAAATTGAAGCTTAGCATTTGAGGTTTAATCGTTGCTACTTTTGCTCAGGAGTGAAACTTTGTCGACTGGATATAAATAACAATCTTCTCGTTTTGGACACAAAGAAGTAGCTAGTCGAATTGTTTGTTTGCTGTTTTGCTAGCAAGCGAACGAGTGTTTTCCTCCGCTTGGCTGACTCTACGTGGTTTTCGACGTCAGTATTTCTATAGTGTTAAGAACTGAAAGAAACGTTTGCCCTTATGTTTTTAATGCGTAATCGCAATGAGTCCTCGTATGTCTTATGTTTTATGCGCGACGAGGGCAATTTCAGCAAATTCAGCAAAATGATATTAGTCCTTCATTTTACTCGGCCCCATGCGATTACCTATCCAAACTATCAGGATTGTTTTCCTTTTTCTCTTTTCTACGACATTTAAGCGTAAGCTTAACCTACTACGAAATATGTTTGTTAAGTCCCGGCTAAAAGATCAAACATTTTCATGCAACATCATGTTTGTCACACATAACGTTTGGTGGCTAAACGCATAACAATGTTTGACCAAACAGAGGACCAAGCGAGTCCAAAAAATGATTTTTGCGTATGACCACTGAAATTTTAGACGTTATGTGGTTTATTTGGTTGCTTTTCACCGTTTGTGTACGATTTGTTTGTTAGGGTGGCTAAACGATCAAACATTTGTTCGTAATGCGAAATTTTGGATGAACATGTTTGATCTAGATCAAACATGGAAAGCCACTTAAAGGAGCTACTTCACGCACTGCGCATGCTCGGATTCTGACGATCATCTTGAAAAAGTTGGCCCAACCTTTCCAAGTCTGTCGAGCGGCCCGGTATTCCAAGTTCATCTTAATATATCTGAGACATCCTTGAGCAGTTTGCCCGGCTATGTATTCGTAACCAATGTATAGCCCTTCTACTAGGTTTCTTTGTGGTTTTCGTTTCTAAGCGGCTTATTTGAGGTCATTTTTCGGAGTTTGAGAAATGTCCTTTCATGGCGGTCGACGATCAGGAAGCGGCCGGAAGAAAATATTTAACAGCAAAGCAACGAAGCGATGACAATATACACGCTAAAAGTACTGGATACACGCCAGATGCACTTCGACCACAGAGATCAGTGACTATGAGTAAACATGTGCTTATCGATGTCTCTTACCCAAACGTAACCGCCATTCTTGTTCTCACTTACTTATATCACAACGAAACAGGAACAGAACGATGCAAAAAATAAGTTGTCCCTTTCAAGTTCAACTTTCACGACCGAAAACAAGTAATGTTACTCACCTTGTTTCGGCAAGGCTTCACCGTGGATCCACACGAACATTCACTGCCACATGTTCTTCCAGCACCCTTGCAATGACATCCACGATTGGTATTTGCCGTTCGTTTTGTGGAACAAGTGCTTTTGCATTTGCACGAGATGCGATTTTCCTGAAAAGTAGGCCTTGGAGATAACAATTAATTATTTCGCTAGACAGCATGTGGATGAAAAGCACGAATTCATAAAAGAAACCTTATCGACATCGAAGGAAACTTACCGCCACAGACTCTGTAGCCTCATCCGAGATCATGATTTCGCGTCCATAGCCACAATAAAACTGGACGAAGAAATTATTCAAGTATACAAGCAAAAACTTCATTGGAAAGAACTGTACTATAAACGGAGGTTTGCTGCCAAAAATCGGCCTGATTTCCTAAATCCAATATGGCGGACAGTTGAGAAAATCAACAGAGCAGGCAAAAATCCGCACATGCGCAGGTCGTGACATAGCTCCTTTAATGCACTATGGTGAGAGGTGGCTAAACCCTCAAACATGCTCTTCCAACGATGTTGGATGAAAATATGTGATCATTCTTAGATTGCTAAATTTGTTTTCGAGCAAACACACGCGTCGACTATATTGTTTTCTCGTAATGTTTTGAGGTTTTTGAACCGCAGTCAATTCTTGTTGACTGCTCTAATCATAAAATATTGGCGCAAGGAAAGCCATGCTCAATACCAGTAAAAAATAATAATCGTGGAGCTCCGCTTTTAGGCTTGGCTGAATCTATATATTATCTTAGTTTACACTCTATGGCTCGATCTTTATCCTCCTAAATGAATTAAAGGTGCCCGGTTCTAGCGGTGAGACATGCTTAGTCGCGTTCTAATTAGCAGCGTTGTTGTGAAAATTTAAGACAGTTTTAGTTTAATATAGAGGATGTGTTTGTTAAGCGAATGATACACGGTTCAACATTTGTTGAGCAACAAATGTTGCAGCTGCTGTTCAACAAATGTTGAACAGTGTGTCATGTGATGTTGAACGTTGAAATATGCCGTTCAACATGTTGAAAGTTGTTGAACGTTGTTGAACGAAAATAGAGCTTGGCTCTATTCCGTACAACAAGTTGCCGCTTGTTGAAAGGCATATTTCAACGTTCAACATCACATAATACACTGTTCAACATTTGTTGATCAACAAAAGTTGAACGATGTTGAACCGTTTATCATTCGCTTTAAACTACACCAGCTGTAGCACGGAAACGATCATAACTTATAATCTTGCGCTTAATTAAACGAAACAAAAATAAATTAGTAACAAATAATGCTAACTCCAAACTCTCATTGCTTCAGTCTTTCAGAAGGAAAAAGCATTAATGTCATATAAAGAAACATTATTGTGAAAGAAAAAAGGAGAGATGTTTAATACTATTGGGCGAACGGAGGGAACAGTCATTTTCCTTTTGTCCTCAAACATGAACTGAGTGCCTACTACGTTCCACAAGAAGTTTACGGTGACCGAGGTGGACTAAATGCTATTTATCGTTTGAAAGTCATTAAAAGACACGAAAAAACAACAACTAGACGTTTTAATTTTTCACTCCTCAAGCTAAATATGATACAAAATATTTTTTTTTGCTAACTTCCAACCTCGACTAACTAGCTCCTGTAAACAACAACATCTTTATTGTACCTTGAATTTCTTACTTTGATACAAAATTATATAAGTTAATAAATAAGAAAAGAAATAACTATTAAGAGTTAAAAATGCCTGAAGGTCAGTAATTAACCCCAAAAGGGGTTACAAAATCCTGAAAACAGGAAACTGGAGTCTAACAGAACTGAACCACTTTCATGTTCGATCATTAAGATAAATCCCACCGTAAAGTGTTGAAATTTGGCTAAAATACATTTCAAGATATTTTTTCCTCTGTCCCAGCTCTTAGACTATATCGGCACTGGATTTTGCATTCAAGCTGGTTAAAAGTTTATATTTCTTCGGACATTCTACAATGTGTTAAACAAAAAAGAACTTAAGCAAAAATCGAGATAATATCTTTTTAATTCGTTGCATCTTCTATAATCAGTCCCTGACGGTACCTCACTATTTATAAGATCTATGAGCACAGTTGACGCTGAAAGATGACACTACCATAACAGCACTTACTTTTCGTAAGGAGGTACCTGTGGCCTTTGCAACAGCCATGGACTAACGGGTTGTATTTAAACGGTCCACATTTGCGATATGCTACGCAGGGGTTCCCTTGCGGATCGGATGCCCATATTTACAGCATTCTGAGGTCTTAAGGTAGTACCTAAGTCCACCGCAGCACCCGTGGGTGAGTGGGTTGTACTTGAACAAGCCGCATTTGCGATATGCTACGCAGGGGGTTCCCTTGCGGATCGGATGCCCATATTTACAGCATTCTGAGGTCTTAAGGTAGTACCTAAGTCCACCGCAGCACCCGTGGGTGAGTGGGTTGTACTTGAACAAGCCGCATTTGCGATATGCTACGCAGGGGTTCCCTTGCGGATCGGATGCCCATATTTACAGCATTCTGAGGTCTTAAGGTAGTACCTAAGTCCGCCGCAGCACCCATGACTGAGTGGGTTGTATTTGAAGGGACCGCATTGCAGTCGACATCTGGAAAGCCTGGAGATAACACGGTCGAGACAACATTGCTGGTCTTCCAAGGAGAACTTATATCTGCCACCGCAGCACCCTTGAAATGATGCGTTGTAGCTCTCGGAACCACATTTGTGGAGGCAGGAGTCGTTTATGGTGATTACACTCCCATTACAGCATTGCTGATTACTCAGGGAGTACATATGTCGACCACCACAGCAACCCTGGAGCGATGCGTTGTAGCTGCCGACCCCACAAAGCGACACCATGTCATCAATTGGATTTCTTTGGCTTTCATAAAGGGAACCCTTCTTTGTTCCAACATTTGAATCTGTTTCAAAGGGAAAAAGGCTTGTCTCAATAATAATATGTGTCCATATTATTAGAAGGTGCAAATTTGCATAGATTTACAAGCAAATGCAACGTTTTATATGACAGAGCCAGAATTTCATTGTCTACTAAATTTACTGAAAAACGTTGTATTTGCGGTGTACTAGCGGTCGAGAGTTATAGGGAGAAAGTCGTGTTAATTAAAAATCGGACATTGTGATCAAGATACAATGTCACTTTAGTGTCAAGTCGTTTCTACAGAAAATAGCCCACAAGATCCGCTAACATTCTTTTTCTGCATGCTTGCCGGTTCAATGCGCCCCCATGTGCCCTTGCAGGTTTACGTCCTTCCCGCCGCTTTTGACGTCATCAGTTTTAACGGTCAAGGGTAGTTTTGTCCACTAACTTGTACAGAATAAAGAGATCTTTAAAACCATACCATATTGAGCTTGATTCAACCAAGGAAGCCGGAGAAAAAGGCAAAAAACCAAGCAACACGAACGCAAAAATTCCCATAAAAATCTGCCTCCACCACCCACTTACCCTTCCTTTCATCAAATCTTAGGATCCTAAACGCTTTCCCAAAACCTTTTCCCACCGAAACAAAGCCCATTCAATACCCATAAAAATAAAATTAAAAAAAAAAAAAAAAAAACGAGGCAAGAAAAACATAAAAAGAAGGAAGAAGAGAAAGCGAAAAGAAAACGTCGAGACCGCTGTGCCACCCTTGAACTCAAAAACTTGAAAATTTTGCTTTCTGCGCATGCTCGAACTTTGGAAGCTAATGTTTTGCATCTGGATCGGAAGGCCGCGTAGTGCACGACCTGTGAACGGTGTTGTGGTAAGTTTTAGTTCCTAATTGCTAGACAGTGACCAGAGAACGACTCGGCTAGCTTGAAAACGCGATTAGTTTTAGACGAAATTTCCGGAAGCCAATGGGTGAACCAAGATTCGCCGCTTGCTCTTCCCCTTTTGATCGTCCATCGTCACACCCTGCATATCAGTGCTGAGCTGAAGTAGAAATTAATTTCCACCATCTCCTCTTCCGCCGCCCTTGTGAACTATTTTTCTTTGGAATTGTTGTTGCTCGTACACTGACTACTCAAGTACGTGACGACGGTTTCTTCATCACCCGCCTTTGTTGAAGACTTAACTCTTTATGGTTTGTCTGTTGTTTGTAATAAAACTTTTCACTTTGGTGACCAAATTTAGTTCAACCAGATTTGGTCATAGTGTATGTTTGTTTGCTCAGTTCTTAAGCAAACAAGAGGCTACAATTAGCCTAAACCCGGGCTTCCAAAAAACAGTATTGTATCCCTAACTTAGTGCTAAACAAAAGAATAGAGGGAAGTCTGTCTTTCTTACTTCGGACGCATTGTGTTTAGCTTGTGTTGGAGTCTATTTCTTTAGACCCCTATCAACACATATTCCTCTAAAATACAGCTCAACCATTGAGCACAATAATTATAACACTTGTAAAAAATATTTCTAAAAGAACAAGAAAAAGAGAAACAGAAAAATTAAAGCCCGTGATATATACCACTAAAAGACATCGAACCCGGGTTAGCTGCGTCACAGGCAGGAACAATGACCTTTAGGCCACAGAGGTTTATCGTTATGCAAGATGATAAAAATAGTGTATTGATTCAAAAAAAAAAAAAAAAAACTAAGCACACTTGTTTTCGCTTCGATGGATAATTGTTTGAGAAAGGAAACGCTTATCGAACGATGTTGGATTTTTTCGCATAAATGTGAATGGAGTCTCGGTGAAATGTGAGTAGAAAATTAATTAGCAGAGTGAAACTGCTTACAAATACGTCAATTCAGGGTCATTTGAAACACAAGAAAGGAACGTTTCTGGACAGTTTCAAGGGACGCTAGTACATTTGTAAAATATAATCGCTTGTCATTCAAAAATTAAAGTCCAGAAATTGAGATATTGTGGCAAAATAGTAAATAAACTACCTGTCAAAAATATCCCGTACTTGAGTTATGCAACATGGAGCGGATACGGGAACACGGCAGTCCATCTGGAGTTAAATTTTGGTCATGTTAAAAGCTTTCTTCTCGCTGTTGAACTTGCAAACATTCGTATAGACACTTGTCTTAACATATTAGTTGTTCAGACTTCAAAGACACAAGGTGAATCGACGTTTTCCGATACGTGACAACAGGCATCATTCTTGCTGTTGATATGAGATTTACACTCGAATCACTCGGCCGTGAAAGGTCAAACTCCCTTTGTCTGTAGTCTCTAATTTTTGGCGCTCCCCTCGCGTCGCGTCTCCTCGCAACTTCGCGCGCGCACGTGCCCCCACAATCCGTCGCCAAAATTAGAGACTACTCGCTGTCTACTGAAGCTGACACGGGGAAACACGGCAGTCCATCTGCCGTTAAGTTTACTCATGTTAAAAACTTTCTTCTCGCCGTTGAACTTCCAAACATTCGCATAGACACTTCTCTTAACATATTGTTTGTTCAGACTTCAAAAGCCACAAGATGAATCGACATTTTCCCATACGTGACAACACGCATCACTGTTGTTAAAAATAGTTAGCGCTTGCGCAGAAACGCCGGAGGTGCCATTTGTGGATGATACTCGACGACGAAAAAGAAGAACCGTCGGTAGTTTATGACCCGGGCGCCGCGCGAGACGCGCGCAGCCCGGGTAACTAGTGAGTCCCCGTGCAGAACGCCCTGCATGTCTAACAAGATATTACCCCTTCCGCTCACGAAACTGGGTGGACATAACTTGTTCTACTCACAACATTTTTACCCTTTAAGACTCAAATAGAGACA
The DNA here is from genome assembly GCA_016490735.1 of Pachyseris speciosa. Lineage (NCBI taxonomy): Eukaryota > Metazoa > Cnidaria > Anthozoa > Scleractinia > Pachyseridae > Pachyseris > Pachyseris speciosa. The sequence continues at coordinate 905,197 of JAEMWC010000252.1, read as the reverse complement.
ATCAATTATTGAATATCGCTTTGAAGGAGGAGAGAGATAGCCTGAACAAAGATAATTGATTAAGTCGAATGGTTTATAGATAAATTTATACCATGTTTAAAAAGCTCATTAATAATCCATGAAGGAAATACTAAAGGAATTAATTTTTAATGAGTGTCTTTCTTTATCTCTGATAAAGACAAGGCTAAATTTTGCACCCGATTTTCTAAGCCAAAATAACCCATTTTAGTGTAATAATGGATAGATGTACAGTAAATTTTTTTTAGTCGTTCAATAAATTCGCAATTCGTGTTTTGCACTCCTGCTCATTTATTAAACATTACTTAAGCCTCTCCATTCTGTTCGAAAATTCAACGGCATCCTCCAGAACTAATATCAGATATGTTCTTTCTGGTTTTATGTTCCATTAATGTCTTGCAAAACATTTTTTAGCTCATTGTCATGGAAACGTGAAAAACATAATCACTGAAACCGCGAAGATAAAAAGTAAAATCAATATATAGTTGGTATGCCGATACGAGTGCAACCACAAGAGTTCAAGAGCCAGTATAAACTACTTCCCCAGGATGTAAAGGAGGAAACAAAGATGTCGATTTTTAATTTAATAACGCAGTAATAACGTGGAGTGTTCCAGCATTTTCATGGTATCCCCCAGACTTAAAACAGGTTTTCTATTTCGGCATTTCTTTAAAGGGGCTATGTCACTAATGCAGCAGAGGAAATATAATTTGTTCGTGCCAAGTATGAGGCCTCGTTGAACTGTCTTTTTCTTCAGGTAAACGTTAATAAATAGATAGTTTAGAATCCTGCTAACTCACCTGAAGAAGTATTTTTAACTTCCCATGACAGTTTTCACCAAAATAACAAGGGAAAATCATTTCTAAAGATTTGTCCCACTCTTAGGAATGTAAATGAATTTGCTTTCAAGGTTATAGTTTTCATGTATTGTAAGTTAAGCAAATAGTAAAGAAGCCAACAACATACTGTCTGCCATTTTTAGATTCTTTAATGGAACATTACTATTGTAGAAAGCCCTGTTCAGTTCAGCTCAGATGCCTCTGCCGTGAGTTCAACGTGTTCAACGACGTTGCCTCCATCTTCATAGGAAGCTTTGTTCACCTCATTTTCAATGAAGTTTATGGAAAATAATTTTTGCATTAAGCATGAGGCACAAGGACTCAAACGCTGACAAAACAAGAAACGAATGAAAAGAAAAGTGTCCATTTTTAGAATGAAACCGACAGACTAAGCGAAACCAAGTTCATTAAAGAATGCCGGGCTCGACATTTTCCTACCTTGCATTTCCCTTTGAGAAGCGACTTGGCCAAAGTCTTCTGTTACTGAATCATGACCGTTTTTAGCCACTGCTTGAAGACTTTCTGGTATCTCATAATCATAGACAAGCTTATCCTTTGACGATTCTGCAATCCCAGCTGCAGTAATTAGGAAAAGGATAACAAACCCATGTTGAACGTCCGTCATTCTTTCTACTGTGCGTGCACGTCTGGCCCAAGAACAAAATTTTCAATACGTTTGAAACGAGAAACACTTTAGAGTATAGAAATTAATTCAATGGAAAGTGAACCACAATACTCTAACGGGACATTTACAGTGGCCGAATGCTGACCGCAATTTACGCTCAACAAAAGCTAAGCAATATAGTGACTGTTAATTATAGCCAGAAGACTGCTGTTTTTCCTTGTCACGTATTCCTGTCCATTGGGAAACAGCTGTTGCCTCGCCTTTCCTTGTGTGTTCTGTGGCTCCGATAAAGTGCTGGGATAACCACTATCAACTTCCTCTAAATACAATATTGGGGTTGTTGTTAGTCGTCTTCTCGTTCTCCATTTCAAAGTTGTTGCTGTATTTGCTGTTCTTCTTTTATTGTTATCCTTCCCCGACTTTAGCAGCCGCCGAGCTGAGAAGGTCCAAGCTTACAAGCAAGCGCCGGAGGCGCTAACTAACTTCAGTATTATCGACGAGAAATATATTTGTCGAAAAATAAATGTTGATCAAGTACGCTCGACGTGTGTAGCAAGGAGCATGCTTGGGCAATGTTAAAAGTTGGTGGTGTAAAATAACTCGTGTTACATGTACATCGAGATGCAGAATTCTTGACAGAATATGACAAATTTCGACTGCAAAAGAAATTGAAAAGTTTTGACAAACAGGGTAGTGAAGGGCTAATGCAAAATCGCCTGCGAGAAAAGGCGATGTAGCAGCTCTGATACGATTTTGCCTAGCCTGACTCGTCCCTAGTCGTCTCTCGTTTTTTATCCACTCGTTGAATCGTGAGAAAACTAAAGGAAAATGGCAATTTCATAGGCTGAAGTCAAGTTCTTCGAACAATGCACCAAGGGGAAGCAGCGATTTCAACAGCTGAAGTCAGCAGTGGTAAAGTTGCCAAAATTCCTTTCACGATTTTCGTTTAGGGGTACAAATGACTTTGCCACAGAAACTAAACATAGCCTTCTCGAATCCATCTTTATGTGTGTTCAAAATCGCGAGATGGTTGAAACTTGCTGGCAACATTCTTCGGTTAAATATCTAGGTGTTACCTTTGACTCAAATCTAACATGGAAGAATTATATTGATGAGCTCTGCCTAAAACTGTCAAAAACTGTAGGAATCTTCTCAAAATTGAGCTACTATGTTGGCATTGAAATACTTCGTATGCTTTATTATTCGCTAATCTACCCCTTTCTCACTTATGCTATACTAGTTTGGGGTTTAACATATCCAACTTATTTAAAGCCTGTGATTACTTTGCAAAAGCGTATACTTAGAATTATGACGTTTTCTGAACCTACATCACATTAAGAACCACTGTTGAAATCTCTCAACCTCTTAAAATTTTCTGATATAATTCATCTTGAGATTCTTTCTTTTGTTTATCAGTGGTCTCATAAAATAACTCCTTCCTGTTTTACTGATTACTTTAAGCCAATATCTTCTGCTCATTCATATTATACACGTCAATCACTGAATGAGAACCTGTTTGTAAACCCAGTTCAAACAACTCAATATGGTATTCGTTACCTTCGTTACACTGGTACAGCAGTCTGGAATTCATTACCGATTAATAATATATATATTTAGCCAAGCCTAAAAGCGGAGCTCCAAAAGCATTCTTTTTCTACTGGCATTTACATATAGTCTGCTTGTCATATCACCCATCTGACCTCACTCAAGCTACAGACCCAATGCTGTAGAAAATAGTATGGAAAGGTGATCTGAGCCAGTGGCACAGTGGATTTGGACCCCACGTGGATTTGCACCCTCCAGTCCAGATCTGCTTGTGGATCAGATTTGGACCCCCTAGTCCAGAACTGCTAGCAGATATGAATCCCCTTTTACGAATTTGGACCCCACCCCTCCTAAAAACAAGCGTTCTATTGAGTAAGGTAATAACAATTCCTTTCCAAACTGAGTTTGGAGATGTTAAAAAAGCAAAATAAAAATATTGAGGTAGGTTTTTTTAAAATAATCTTTAATACCTTGTGTAAAAAAGAACCTGCAAAGCTAGTTTTCATCTATAAATTTTTAAAACAAAACATTTCTTAACATCTTAGAGCAATACCTAAGGACAGGTCTGTTTCCCCGTTCAACTGTAGGCAACTTAGTTACATACTTAGCTACTTAGGTATGGTTTAGAGCCACTAGAAATTGGTGGAGAAGCCTGGTGATTGCTCCTTGAAATCAGTATCACATCAGATATATAGTGATTCAGATCATCACTTCATAATGAATGCAATTTCAATTATCCACAGCCTCCCATGAGACAGTCAGAAATCGGAAATTGTGTATCCTCTGGATATATGTATGCCTCACAAAAATTATGAAAGAAAGATACATGGAAATCAATAAAAATATTTAGATGCCATGAATTAAGACCAAGATATTTGTTTTGATCAATTACTTCTTGACCTTACTATCACAAAAAAAAACTGCTTGCTAACATTAAGCTCATCATTCAATGCACCTGCAGTGTTTTCAAAAAGAAATCCAGCTGCTCTTCTGGCCAGTTAAGTGCAAGACCAAACAACTTGATAATAATATATTGAGCATTTGGTTGAAGGTGATTCATCAAAGCAAAAGTACTGCAAATCCGTTAGCCATCTTAACTTGATCTTAACATACTTCATCAAACATCAGAGATTCCATTTAACATTAATGCCAAATGTCATCCAAACATCCCACAAGATTGGTGTGACCAGCTACTAATAAAATTAATTGAAAGACTGTATGCAGGAGGAGGAAGTCCAAAGGATGTGTACATTGATGATAAAGAGCTTACTTTAAGTTTAATTTTAAGTTTTAAGTTTAATAATACTTTGTCATGTGAATACAACTAAGTTGATACAAAACAAAAAAGTGCATGACTGGAGAATAATTGGGAGAAACTAAATTCCCATACAAAGAATATTATCTAATATTACACATTCTAAAAACTAAGAGGTGAAATTTAAACGTGGCCCAAAGCTAACCTAATCAAATTAAATCAAATACTTATCTCGCTTACAAGTCACCCCTGATTTGAGATTGAGACTAAAAATCATGAAGTAATCCAAAGCAAACCTAATTAAATTACATACTTGTCACTCACAAGCTACATCTGATTTAAAATTGACACTAATAATGTAATAGATAGGACTTAAAACTGCTTAAAGAAGGTGCATGCATGATGTTCGATGGAACACCATTCCAGTCTGTTATGTAGCGATTAAAAAAGAAAAGCTGAAGGCCATATATATATTTAGCCATGCCAAGCCTAGAATCGGAGCTGCACACTCTCACCGAGCAACTTCGCAAGAGTTTATTTGGGCCAGTTTAATTTGTGTCCAAAACAATTGAGCAGCAGCAGGGAAAACGAAGAGTTTTCGATAGTAAACGTTTGCAAAAAAGAAAAAAAAAGACGGACATTCTTGAGTCTAACTACTTTGAGATGAAAGCGTAAAGGGATTCAAAGCGGATCAAAAACAAAACAAAACAAAACAAAAACACTGCAAGCGAACAAAGTACGATGCCGGCGAGTGTTTGCTCGAAGAAGGAGAAGGTGGAGAAATTAAACAAGACTAGCTAGTAATTAAAATAGCTTGTAATGATAAAGCTAGGAAAATCGGTATTTATTTTGACATAAATGCCCCTAGAAAAAAAAATAAAGGGTACAAACTCTTCGTTTACAGCAGTCAACAGGAATTGACCGCGGTTCAGAAACAATATAACAACAAACATAAGACTTATTACAAGGAAACAAAGCACAATATGAATAATATTTCTTCGAAGATTCTTGGAGAAGGTGCAGAAATTGGACAGGTAACAAAACTATCTTGTATTAAGCTAGAAAATTTCCTTAGCAGATTTGACATAAATGTCCGTAGAAAAGACAAAAAAGAGGTCCGTACCTGATCGTTTAGAGCAGTCAACAGGAATCACTGAGACAGCAATCACTCGGAATGCGACAGAGCTGAATAATAGAGCCATTTCCCACAAAATCTTTCCTTGGCTTACACAAAACACTTAAGTGCTTTGATGGTTTTACTGTTACTTCCCATGTCTTCCGAAGAACCTTCTTCAATTAATGATTCTCAGTGGCAAAACATCATCCAGATAACGAAGAAAGCGCTTGCCAAACCAAACGAGCATTTCTCTCGCAGACCCGTCCACTTTAAAATTTATCAAAACCAGCCAGCCAGTCAACCCATTTCGCTGTTTTTAACATCCAAACGCTGATTCTTACCGGTTCAAACAAACGACATGTTTAAAGACGGCGAAACTTAATTGTTGTTTACAGGCTGCTTTCGACGAAGATCTCTTAAAGACTTGACGAAGTGAAGCGCGCTGGGTTTTGACTGTTTTGGCAGCATTTTGACAACTTAATGTCAGATTTTGAGAAGTGCACATGCACATGCATTTGATCGGATTTTTTATTTTTACTCGAGCTCGAGTCTCCCCCTTTAATGCTTAATTTTACGAGGACTCATTGCGATTACGTGTTGATAAGATAAGGGCAAAAGTTTCTTAACGCTACTGTGAGGAACCAAGGTCGAAAAACAGTCAGCCAAGCCGAGTAAAAACACTCGTTCGCTTGCAAAGAAAACAACGTAACAAAACAAACAAACAATTCAACTACTTTTTTGCGTCCAAAACGAGTACAGATGATTTTTATTTATATCCATTCGAGAGAAAAATACAAGTTTCATTCCTGAACAAAAGTAACAACGATTAAACCAAATGTTAAGCTTCTATTTATTTAATTTACCTCACTGTCCTGTGTTGTAGAGGTTTCTACCACTTGAAAATGCGTAAGCTTCAGTAAAGTAAAAACAAGCATCCGCAAAAATAGCAAACGGTTTGTCCAAAGAAAGTGCTTCGTCCACAGAGTTTGAGCTACTCATTCTTCCCATTAATACCGGTGAACTGTTAAGTGACTTTTCTTGGTGAGATGCAAGATGCCGCGGTGAAATGAAAGCCCTTGAAGCGTTGAATTATACTGTTTTCAACCGCACAATCTTTGAAGCTTTTCCTGAGAAAAATCTTCCGTCCTTCCTTTCATCACTTGAAAAGTCACCTTCCGGAGTATCTTTTGACAAGTTCTTGATCTTTATGCTTTTTACGCGAAAGACAAACTTCGATCGAAGAAGATGAAGTTGTTTTGCTCAAAATAAAGAAACCAACTGAATGTGAAATTACCAGCCGCAGAAAGCGCGCGAAAAATTTTAACGGCCTCGATTTGGTTTGGGTGTCCCACACTTGGCTTGAGCCTGCGATCCAATCGAAAGCAAGTACCTGGTCAGCGGTCAACGTCAAAAAAACAGCTGACCTCGATGAGGTCTTAACTTGAGCCCGCGATATGGTCACGTTACACTGGTCAGCGGATACCTTGTTTTGACAGGTGTCAATTGGCTATAAGATGGATGTCCAGTATCAAAGATGTACGCTGTAAAGTAGCTGGTCACCTGGGCCAGGTGGAGTATGGCCGCCATGTTGGATTATTATTATTATTATTAGGATATTATTAATTATTGGGCGACTCCGTCGTCGTCGTCGTCGTCGTCGTCGTCGTCGTCGTGCGTACGGGCCCACGAGCAATACCGCTAGCCATTTTTACCATGAGAAAAGCAGTTGACGGGTTTCTATAGGTATGGTGCTCCGCTTGACGGCCCTTCGGGTCGTCGGAGCTCCGCTATTAAACAAATCACTCCCTTTTTTTAGATTTCGTCAAAATATAAAGAATTCTGTGATTGATGGTCATGATAGTGTTATTAATTCTTAAATAGTTTATCTAAATATATTTCATTCTTAGTAGTTAGTATGAAACGTAATACTTATTTTTTTACCTAAATTGTTATCAATAACGTATTCCCTTTGTTTGAATTATTTGTTTTGGGACACCCACTCGGTTAGTTCTTAGAACTATTTGGGTGCCCCAAACTCCACACAACTAACATAGTATTTAAAGATTCTTTTCTTCTTCTCCTTCTTCATTTCTTAGATATCCTTGGTAACAATGAATTGTAAATTATTTTAGTGTCTTTTCTTTTTGTTCTCTTATTGTACTGCATTCCTTATATTGATGTTTGTAACACTACTGTAATAATATAACTTTCTCTAATACACTGTATTCGTGTGAGTTTCAATAAAAATTGAATTGAATTGAGCACTTCACAAAAAGTACATAATTGAGCAAAAAGGGAGGTGACATATACATCGCAGCTGAACTTCGATGCCAAATCGTCTACCTCTTTGGAAGTATCTTCTCCATTGGCTGCTTTGAGGAGCAGTTTTTCAGACTTATTTCAAATTTTTATTTCCGCCATCCCTGTGAGAGACATTCTTCCCATACGATCTTCCATGAGTAGAAAAAACGTTGAAACGGGCTGCATGAACATATTTGCCCCTAAGCGAATCTGTGTAAAATCAGTGCAACCTTCTGTATTTGAAATTTATGTAAATTCGCTGCAAACATAACGTTTCCCCCTATGGAGTAAATTTAACGCAAAGGTACGTACCTGTTTCTACTAGTCTTCTACTAAAAGCAAACAAGGTCAACCATGGAAGCAAACCATGGGAGCAAACTTTTCCTGGATTTACGCTAGAAGTAAATATCTAATATCTGCATGATAAGGAAAGGCTTCGCAAATCTGCATCAAAGATATCGATACAGTTTTACCATGGTAACAAAAGCTAGGTAAGTTCAGGGCAAATATCATATTTGCAGGGATACAGAAAGGAAATTGATGACGACACAAGTCGGTATAATCGTTCTTAAAGCACATATATGATTCAGGCAATTCCCTTCAATTTAAAGTTGACCCACAAACACACTATCCGAAGTCTTGTTGACTGGTTACTATCATGAAACAGTTTGAAATTTATCACAAATGAAAAGGATATTGATCACCTTTCCCGCGAATAATATACGATTCCGTCGACACAAGTTAAAGTGCCCCTAGCCCCAAATTTTTTTTCATTTTAAATGATTCGTCTCTGAATTAGAAGCACAACCGTGAAAACATTTTTTGATTCGGTTGAATCTTCGCTTTACTGTGCCCCGGTAAAGTCTCAAAATTACGACCAAAAACGCCGCCATTTTGTTTCACGACCGAGTTAAAGGGAGATTGGGTTCAGCGCTTGTATGACGTCATCCCGGGAACGGAAGTTCTGTTTTCGCTTACAAAGTTCTTTGAAGGAAGCTCAATAATTCTAACTCTGAGGGCAAATAGGACATGATTTTAACCGATAATTTATATTCATAGTATTGTCACCTGTAGCATGTCTCTCCTATGAGAAAATTTGATGTTTTGCAAACGAATGAGCCAAAAACAGACCGGCTGTTCGTGAAATAAACGTATTCCCATCGGCTGATCTCACAAGCATTTTATGCCCTCTTATACGGTGAAAACAGAAAATTCCAATGAGTCTGTTCAGTGAAAAAATCTCCTCTTTAAAACTCATTTAATGTATAGTGATACAACCCAAACATGTGCATGTACCACGTTTCCAATGCATCGTGATATTCGGTGTGCTGCGTATCGGACACACAAAGGATTTAACCGCAGCGACACAAAGTAGTCCAGAATGTAATGGCAGCTAAAATAATTGTCCCTCGATATGTACCTTTAGGAAAACCTCATCAATCTAACTTTCTTTAAATTTTTCGGCTTCATGAGTCCTACAGTCTTCGACACAAGCGCTCTATTAAAACTGGTTTCCAACGTCAACAATCAAAATATATTTCAGAGGCCATGCTAATTCACTGACAGAAGCCCATGTCACTGATCAATACATTGTAGACTGCTAAGAAAACTTGAAGTGTTTACAAATCAAATTGATTAACTTCACCGAATTCAGTTGATTTGGACGATGGTGCCACTCGAACTTCATGTTCAAATGGAGCTACATGTAGTAAAATATATCCAATCGCGTCTAAATTTGTGTCAGTTTGTTTACATCGGACATATGCAAATTATTCTCGTATCGCGAAGTTGCGTTCGCTTATTTCTAACCAACAGTTTAGACGGATACGTAGCCTCAAATTTTAATTGCAGTAAGCTATATTTATTTTGAAAAGTTAAAAGACGTTCTCTGTGACTTCGTTCACAGTACTGCCTGAGGATAACTAGAAGTTCAGCTAATCCTCAAGTCACGTAATTCGCGTCGGCTGAGCTCACTTTCCGTTCTCTTGTCAAATCTTTGCCTTCTTTGAATAGATACCATAAATAAAGATATATATATATATATGTAAATACCTTCGAAGCCATGAAAGCCGTAGAACAATATACTCAAGGAATCATGCAAACAGAGTTTGCCACTCAGCTTTCGACACACATCTCTATTGAAAGAAAAACTTTTTGCCCCGAGTCGGAATCGAACCGACGTTCCCCAGTTACTAGTCGGGCGTGATACCCACTACACTACCGGAGCAACCACGCTGGCAACTCGGCCACTTTAGAAAGTGAGTAGTATCGCACGTCGGCCATTCCTCGGAACAATTTTCCTTCGAGACTTTTGTGTGTTTCCTGGCTTCTAAAATCCCTGAACGGGAATTAGAAATATATATATGTAAATACCTTCGAACGTCGGTTCGATTCCGACTCGGGGCAAAAAGTTTTTCTTTCAATAGAGATGTGTGTCGAAAGCTGAGTGGCAAACTCTGTTTGCATGGTTCCTTGAGTATATTGTTCTACGGCTTTAATGGTTTCGAAGGTATTTACATATACATATTTCTAATTCCCGTTCAGGGAATTTAGAAGCCAGGAAACACACAAAAGTCTCGAAGGAAAAATGTTCCGAGGAATGGCCGACGTGCGATACTACTCACTTTTGTAAAGTGGCCGCTTTGCCAGCGTGGTTGCTCCGGTAGTGTAGTGGGTATCACGCCCGACTAGTAACTGGGGAACGTCGGTTCGATTCCGACTCGGGGCAAAAAGTTTTTCTTTCAATAGAAAGAGTGGCAAACTCTGTTTGCATGGTTCCTTGAGTATATCATAAATAAAGAATCTCCCATAAATAGGCACTTCCACAATTAATATCTGATGTTCGTTTAAAATAGCGATCTACAGTCGGATGTGCGCCGTTTATATAAAATAACAATTATTGTTTTCAAACCGCTGCACAATTCCCATTGCCGATGCACGGGTACTCTGTCGTTCAAGATTGAAATGTTAAATCAAAGCTTTTGCTCACCAGCAGCGTACACAGAACCACGAGGTACGGCAGATAACACTTATAAACGAAGTTAATCTTTTTCGTCTTCCCTTCTTCCGCGAATCTTGCTGTCCATTCCTGGTCTTCATAACCACGTGGCTCCTTCGAGCTCCTCGCCGATTCCGTTCTAGTTCCACTTCAGAAATGAAGTTAATTTGGTCTTCACCCTACACATAGTCTGACTCTGACTCCGAGGACGAGGAGGACATGATTCCAACACAATTATGACTACTGCCAGGCTTTTACCTCCAATATGTGCTTCGATGATCCCAACAAACGCTTGCAAAAATAGAGATTGACTGAGAAGCTATCTTTCAATCGTTCCCGGCATGACGTCACCAACCTCGTTGGATCCAGACTCCCTTTTACTCGGCCGTGCAACAAATTGAATGAGACTTTGGCTGTCCATAAAAAATCGAGGATTCAACCAAATCCAATAATTCTTTCGCCGAAATACTTCGAATGATAAGTAGATTTATTTAGGCGAAAAAAATTTTTTGGGATTAGGGGCACTTTAACTACCGTATAACTGCCTGCAATAATTTTTTCCAACTTGATCTCTTGTCGCTATCTTAAATGGAAAATAACGAGCAAATTCGAATGACATTATAAGTATAATGATGGACCGAGCATATGAGAGACATATGCAATACGAATGCTAAGCCCCCAAGGTAACCAATGCGGTGAGGTGCAGCAATACGTCCGTCGTATATGTCAAGATATTTTGTTTCAGAATTTAAAAGCAACACCGCTAACATTGACATTGTTGTCGCATGGAAATCCGATGTGTCACTGCTAACCTTTGATGAAAACCTGATTATAGAAAAAAAAACCATCAAAAAGTAGTACCAGGGTCGTTTTGAGCGACTCGGGGCTTCACATTCCCGCAAATGGCGGTGTCATAATCCATTGGCCTGAGAATTCATTTGTTTTTGTTATAGGTGTGACGCTGATTTCACTCGATCCTTCGCTCCCTCGATTCCTGTTAAACAATTTGTGAGTCCGCTGACCAGTGCATAACGCTTGGCATATATTCCGATAATAAACAATGTAACTGTACAACCAAAATTATGATCATGAAAAAGGCCAAATAAAAGATAAAATTCATCAAAATACTGCAAACGACTATTGAAAGATATAAAGAAGGGGAGGAACTTACTTTTCATAGTTTTGTCCGGGATAAACAGAACAGTTCGAATAACGGTTATTTGTTTTGAAGAGGGCTGTAACTTAAATCTGACCCTACAAAGCGACTCCTAAAATCATGCGTGAAATATAATACAAGTGTTATGCTTCTTTTGTGGGGGGGGGGGGGGGGGGGGAGTTCATTGACTCATATCCACTTTGATAAAATACTTAAGCCTGCTTGGCCTGCGTCGAAACTGTAGCAAAAGGGAAGATTCACGAACGCGAATCTCCCTTTTCCCCAGTTCCCTGCGCAACTATGAATGGCCAATTTTGCATCGCGAGCGTCCGCATTTAAAGGTGCCAGATTGCTCGCTTGTTTTGAATGCGCTTCTGACAAGAAAGTTGCCTACATTTCTGTCACGTTTCAATGAAATCAGTGTTGGTTACGAAAAGATTCTAGAACTTTCGGAATAGTTTTGCAGTATTTTAAAGTTATTAAGAATGATGGTTTTTACTGGGTTCATTATGAGGGTGAAATGTGAAGGTAAATGGAATTCTGTCATTCTTTTCCTTTTGTGACATAATGGTGCTGACTGTTGACCAATTTGTTGGGCGTGGTAATGGTTCGCTTGAATAACAACCTAAACAAAGCATGTCGATCTGCGGCGTTTCCCTACATCAAGGTACCACGGAAAGCCGTTAAAATCCAGAGCATAAAATAATGTTACAAATCGGCACCCTTAATCCCCATGGTATCAACGAACGCTTTTCATTCCATTAATTTCTCAGTCCTGTTTTTCACGTTACCACGTTATCACCAATAGCGTAGCTCCATCTCCTCTATATAAACTATACACATCCCAGAATTCCTCGATTCAGCTTTTTGAATCCCTTTACTGTTGTCAAATTACATTATCAACTCCGTTGATAAACCAAATTTTAATTAATCTCACTCTAGTTTACTGGTTTTTCACTATTTTCGTTCTGATTACCAGCAAACAACAAACAAAGCACGTTTATGACGCCTATCTCTGCGCAAGAATGTCCGAATTTAAGTCATGTTTGGGGCTCCGGGCTCCGCAGCAAACGTTTTAAGGGCTCCAGGCTCTACAGTAAGATAATATTACTAATATCGCTTTGTTGCTTGGAGCCCTGAGGGCCCCAAGCAACAAAGCGATGGGGCTCCGGGCTGGCTCCACGACAAAAAGTTTAGGGCTTCCGAGCTGCGGACATTCCCCCTTTGGGACCCTGCAAAATTTTCCTCTTGAACAACAACGTGGCATCAACTTTGTGAGAACACAGGTCTACAGGTCTTCCTTTTGATCCACGACCAGGAGAAGATGTTAAATCACAGAGTGCGTTTAAGACTGATCTGCTTATCTTGTACGAGAAATGCAAGGGTACCATAAGACCATTGGTGGTATACAAAGGTGGAATAATCGAACAAAATCTATTGCAAGAGTTAGGGAGTCCTTCTCATAATTTAGGACAATGCGGTTGGCCGAAATTTGATGGTAGGACAAGGCTACAAACTGTAACCCCCTGCGGACATCACGATAACCCCACCCGTCATCACTTTCCTAGAGTAGAATGATTTCATTTTCTGCAATGGATACGAAAACAACTAAGTTTAAGTTTTGATATGAATTATGTTAATATGGCGTGTGTAAAAAGGTTAGGCTTTGTTTAAGTTTTATCAATAAAACACCCTTGTTAACATAAAACAATGTTTTTATTTCATTGTCTTCTCCTCTCTGGAAACCTCCGAATTTTCCGAGAATCTTCGGGGTTTATTTCCGACTAGAGTTCGCGACATCTTCGTGTTTATTTCCGATTAGGGTTCGGGCTTATTTCCGACTAGGGTTCGGGACTGTAAGATCGTCAATGAACACACGCCATGTTGGATAGAACTATTTTATTGTGACATTACGTGATACAAGGTAGGTTTGCAGTGCTTGCGGAGGGGCGGATACTACATCCCTCCCAAACTAATAAGGTGCCTAACTCAAGCAATGTTCAAATCAAACTGAACTGAAATCAACTGTTGAATAATGTCCTTGTTAAGCTAGCACATAGTCCTTTAAGTACGATGGTTTGCGCCTTTCTCGTCCGGGTGTAGTTGCTGCTGGTTGGTTCACTGGTTTGTTACGTTCTGCTCCTTGTGTCAGTTCAGCTTCTGGTTCTGGTGGTATCTCTGCATTGGGCGGTTCTGCTGAAGTCTCTGCATTGGCTGTTGTCTGATAGGGTGGTACACTGGAAAGAGTTCCTTTTTCTGGAATCTCAAGGTTTGGAACTATCTGCGTCGGTGGTGCTTCCTCACTCACATCCCGTTCATCTGTAGTATTGATTACTGCATTTGCTAGCTTGTATTGACTGGCATCTCTGCAAACTGTTCGTCCGTCTGTGACACGTCTAGCTGTTATTTGGGAACCTTGCATACTGCACACGACATTGAATACAGGTTCGTAGGGTGTACTTCACTTGTTCTTCTTTATCTGCTTGACTAACACATAGTCTCCTAGTAGCAGTTTGTTCTCTCTGGTCTTCCTCCCTTCTCTGTCTTGTTTCATTTTCTGCTTGTACTCCACATCTCTTTGGTCAATGGTATCACCATTCTTATTTGTATGCGGTTCAGGTTTGATGTAGTCCAGCTTAATTCTCACAGCTGCTCCCCTTAGGGATTCGAAGGGTGCGACTCCTGTAGCTGGATACGGTGTTGATCTGTAGGCGATGAGCATGTCTTGAATCGCCTCTTGCCTCTCAAAACGGTTTTAATTTGCCTTGCAGGTTTGCAATTTGTTCGGTCTTGTTTAGGATTTTTTTGAATCTCTCTGCCTCGCTGTTCGTTGTTGGGTGAATGGGCGTCACCCTGTGATGTTGAAATCCTTCCCGCTCTGCAAATTCCTTAACTTCTTTGGAGTCATTATCGCTCTCGATTCTCCTTGGAGTTCCATAGGTAGCGAAGATATGCTTCAACCCCCCCTTGTTAGTCTGGAAATCGGTTGATGGTACTGATTCCATCACTGGATACCTGGTTCTCTTGTCGATCAGAACGAGATTGTGGTGGCCATCTGGGTATGGTCCGCCATGGTCTATGGATACTGTATCCCAAGGTCGGCTTGGGATGTTTGTCACCTTGATTGGTTCTTCTCTGCTTTGTTTTGTAGCTACTTGGCACTCGTAGCATTTGTCAATAGCAGTGTCAATCATGCTGTTTATTAGTGGAAACCAATATTTCTCCCTTAGCATTTGTTTGGTCTTGGATTTTCCTAAATGTCCTAGGCTGTGTCCTAGTTTGACCACTTTCTTCTGTAGTGCTGGTGGTAGTACTATTCGGTGTCCTCTGAAGATAAGTCCTTCTGCAACTGATAGCTCCTGTTTCACGTGCAGGTAGCGTTCAAGGTCTTTGTGTCTCTCATGTTTCTCCCAGTCCCTTTTGGCAATCCTCTTGGTTAGTCGTTGCATGATGTCCTCTTTCTGAGTTTCCTCTCTGATTTGCATCACAACTACAGCATGCTCTGCGTTCACGTTCCATCTGATAATATTTTCAGTCGTGTCTTCTCCTGTCTCAGGTAGAGGGTGTCTGGAGAGGTAGTCTCTGAAGGGGTCTGCCTCATCCTTCCCTGGTTCGTACACCAACTCGTAATCCACGTCTTGCATCTCCATGATCCACTTCTCAATTCTTGGTGGTACCTTGGACTTTACTTTGTTGAACAAAGGTGCTAGTGGCTTGTGGGCAGTCACGATTCTGAATCTGGGTGCTCCAAGTAGGTAAATTCTAAGGCTCTCCTTGGCGCATTTGATTGCTAAAGCGTCTTTCTCGGGTTGACTGTACCTCTTCTCAGATTCGGTCACTGTTCAACTAATGAAGTGGTTTCTGTTAGTGATACGGTACAGGGCGTGGTTTCTGAGCCACAGGTTCTCCATCGGGATCCATTTCTGGCTTGAATTCTATCTTCTTGTCTTTATTCTTGTCCCGAAAACAACCGATTCCTTGGAATACGTCGCTGTATTCACTCAGTATTGCTTCAATGATGTCATCAGGATTCTTTGCAGTTTTAATCCTTAGCTCATTGGTTTCTTTGAGTGTTCCTTCTGGATCGATTTTGAGCATTCTGAGCTCCAACAGTGTACTCTTGCTTAGGAGTGGTGGGGAGGTCCATCTTCCCTTGGGTCACTAAGAACTTGCTTTGTGTGCCTCGGTTCTTGTTCCGCAATGTTGTGGTGAATTCACCTTTAACCGTTGGATCAGACTGTAGTGTCTTCAGCGTGTCTCTGCTGGGTTCCAGTTCTTTAATTTCTTGTGATCTTTGCTTGAGGACCTTGAATTGATACTCATCCATCACGTTTGCACTTGCTCCACTATCTGGTTCTACGAAGGCATCGATGTCTCCTATGCGGATTGGTACGGTGTCTTGATTTGGACCTGACCTTATCTTCTTTACTTGGTGTAGGTGTTGTACTGTCTCCTGAAGGTAGATGTAATCGTTATTCACTGCTTATCTCCTCAGCCTCTGTTGTTTTCTTCATTCGCTCTCTCTTGGCCTTCTTAGGTCCATTTTGAGGTGGGGCTCCAGCTATGCAACATGACGCGTGATGATGGTATTTGCCACACTTTAAACACTGTTGTCCGTATGCCGGGCAATTCCAGCCTGGAGGATGTCTTTCCACAGCAACTGCAGCTCTTGCCTTTCTCTTTCTCCTCTTTCTTGTGTTCTTATTTTTGGGGGGTTGCGGCAGTTTCCTCGAGTTTCTTCTTCCTCCCCACTTGCCTTTCTTGAGAAAATCTTTCCATTGATGCTCTGCTTTCGACATCTTGAAATCTTCTTTCATGTCTTTGACATGCTGGTTGATGTATTCTCTTTGGCTTGCTTCCTCTAAGAACCGATCTAGATCCCATTTCTTCTGAATGCTTCTTTTCACGAGTTCGCTGTCCTTGATCGTTTGCATCAAGTGTTCCAGTATTCTGTCTTCTGTTTGCTCGCCGAACTCGCAATACTTTGATTTTTCGCGCAGTCGCGCCGCGTATGTGGCAACGCTCTCTCCTTCGGTTAGTCTTTCCTTGCTAAACGTGAATCTCGTGTGATGCCTGTTCTTTTTCGGTAGAAAATAGTTGTCTACTTTCCTTTTCAGCTTTTTGTAGTCGTCATCTTCGACCACCGGCGCTGTATCTGGCAAGTTGCGTGCGAGTTTCTTAATTCCTTTGCCGCCATAAATCTTCAGGGCACTCGCGCGATCTCTTATTTCTGTGATCTCGAAATATGATGTTTCTTCTTCAAAGTCTTCTATCCATTCTTTCCACGCTAGTCCAATTTCCAGGGGGTTTTCCGGGAGCTTGTAAGGCTCTACCTTAAGAGATTTTCCAACGCTGAAAGCTCTTATTTCTGCCGGGTCCGGCGCATTTCTTTCGGCTCCTCCTTCGCCTGGCGTATCTGGCATGATTCCTTATCGAGCATGTGGTTTCTTCGCGATTTCTCTTTGCCGTTTACTTGCTTTCTATTCTTCTTCTTTCTTCTACATTTTTGGTCGCCCAAGTGCTTCGGGGTCTTTGCCTTAGATTTCGCTGATTTTCTTTTCGCTGGCCTCACTTTTCTTCTCGTAATCCGCGGTCCTCTCCGCCAAATATAAGATCATCAATGAACACACACAATGTTGGATAGAACTATTTTATTGTGACATCACGAGATACAATGTAGGTTTGCACTGCGCGCGGAGGGACGGATACTACAGGGACATCTTCGGGTTCGGCGGGGCATCTTTGGGCAGCTCTTCAACAACAATAAAAAGAAAAAATAACTAACATTCTACACATTTCACAGATTCTTTTGCCTTTGTTTTCGATGGCGGCATCCCGGTGTGGAACAACGTGACCCCCTTTCTTCTTCAAAATCTGTTTAAAAATACTAATATTCACATCTGTTTCTATTGTTTCCTCTCATGTGATCAGTTCTGTTTGAAAGTTATACCAGTACCTATTAAGAAATAAAGTCGCTCCTGTTATATGGTTACGTATTGTGGTCCATCTTTTGTAATAACACTAATTAACTTAAAGTAAATAAATTGTTTTCCATTTTTAGTTTTACTTTATTCTCTTTTAGTTCTTAACATAGGCGCCGCAAAATCAATTTGCTACATACGCCAAAATGGTTCTTAATAGTTTCCCTTATTATTGAGCAATCCACAGTCCCATCTTTAATCGTCATTCCTTACATTTCTTGGGGATCATTTCGGGATCGACAAAGAGAAAAATTGAGATCATCTCAGGCTTGGGGATCATTTCGGGGTAGGGATCATTTCGGGGGCTCTACACATCCTTTCTACGAGTAAAGAATAATCAACTGAGTCTAAAAGCCTCTTTCCACCCCACAGCAAGAGCCTAAAATTAGCCTAGACTCGGGCCTGCAACGATTAAATGTATTCTCTTTTGTTTGTATATTTTCTTACATCTTATCCTGCTGATAAACAGCCCAATTACTGCACTGCTGCTCCACTTATGAGTGGGGACGCAGAAAAAAATACGACAGCTCCAAATCAATCCATTGCTATTAGGACCAAACTCAAGATAGACACAACGGCTGAAATGCAAGTTAAGAAGCGAACCAGCTTACACAAGGCCTGGCCTAAAGGGCCAACAATAAGCCAAGCCCCGTCTGAATACAGCACTGTTGGTTCCCAAGGAATCAAGAATATTGGAAAAAGAAAGTCTGACATGGCCATGTTGACGATGAAATAATTGATCGGTTTTCGCATACTTTTTGTTTTATAAACTATAACTGAAATATAGGGATTCCCGATCAACGAAACAATAAAGATCAGACAGTAGGCGAGAGTCTCTCCTACTTTCCGCGCTGTAGGATTCGGTGGAACGTAGCAGCTCGATCCGTTTGTGGTTGAATTCATGTTTGTTCGCTCTCCAATGGTTCCTTTGTCTCTTGAAAATTTATTAACTGCCCTTAGCTCGTGGGCGATCGATTCCTTATTTAAATACCATAATTAGCTAACACCGGTTTCACTAAAACTTTGATGGATCATAGCCACCAAACACAAGTGGCAAGTGGCTTTAATTTAATATTTAACAAAATGATATGTGTTTCAGGTAAAACAAGGTTCTCTATTGGTATGATTTTCAGCAAAAACATAAAAATAAGAGACTGTGCATTGGCTTTTGCGCTGTTGAATATAGATTAGGAAATTAAGAATAGTTAGTTGACGAACCGTGCACGGACTTGAGACCTATTTTATACCCTTTTTTTTTAATTACTTTCCCAAGATTTTGAATATATTTGAATTTTCCCTAATTTGGCGTAACCCTTGTAGAATATTTGAGAAGCAAATATTTTATATTACACAAATATTTTAAAAGATAGAAAAAGCTTGAGTGGCAGCAGCGTACGACAAAGTCATTTAGAACACTATTATTATTTTTCTTCCTGTCAATCAAACTGGGGCTTGATGGCCTTTTTGTTGAACTTGTTAAAAAAAACTGAAAGAACATAGACCTCTTTACTTTTATGAAGATTTTCACACAAACGCATTACATGAGGAAAACGCAATGCCTATGACAAGTTCCCCGTTGAATGAACTGTTTAGAAGTTAAAACTAATAAGTAATTTAGGAATACTGAAAAACGTGTGGCGGACGTTTTCAAGCTGTTTTCCAAATGAGCACCTGTACAAACGCATTTTGTTCTTATGTGGGCATCTCAATCATGTCACACGTGGATGAAGCAACAATCTTGGCTAAAACAAATGACAAAATTGGGCTTTGGATCCTATTTACGTGCAAAGAATATAATCAACTGACTCTAAAGGTCACTTTCCACCCCACAACAAGAGGCTAAAATCTTAGCCTAGATTCGGGACTGCAAATACTTAAATTTATACTCTTTTGTTTGTATATTTTCTTACATCTTATTCTGCGGATAAACAGCCTAATTACTTCACCGCTTTTCTTGTTTTATTGATCATTATCACATAAATTATAAATCTCATATTAAATCGTCCGTCGATATCGCCTGTTTCGTCAACTGAAACTGTGGGTTGATTAATATGCCTCAACCTCATAGTTCGCCAAAACAGTTGAAGATCCTTTTCAAACCTTGACGGTAGTTTTTACAAAAAATAAAACAAATACAAGGGTTTAAAGCACAATTTGCGAGGGCCATAATACAGGTTATTCTATGCATATAGAAATAAATACTTCTAAAACATTCAACTTCTGAACTAAAAACAGTTAACAGTCTGAAAATATACCAGGGTAGCCAGCAGAAGGCAAACCCTAACACAATGGCCATTGACATCCTCAGAACGTGTGTGTTTCTTCGCGCGCGCAGTTTTTCAGTGTTGGCTGATTGTTCACCCGGCACCTCCTGTGACTTCAGTTTGATAAGGATGATGGAGTAAAGTACGGCCAACACGACAAGAGGAACAAAACAAACTGCAACAGCCATTACAGAAAAATAATAACGAGTACCGGCCTGTCCATCTGGGCAGAACGTATTTCTCTCGTATTCAAACACCGCAAAGAAGCCAAACAGAATCGGCAAGGAGACAGCCATGGCGACGATCCAGGTGGCGAGAATGCAGTAGGGGCACAGCTTTGAACTTATGAGTGGGGGACGCAGAGAAAATACCACAGCTCCAAATCGATCCACTGCTATTAGGACCAGACTCAAGATAGACACAGCGGTTGAAATGTAAGTTAAGAAGCGAACCAGCTTACACAAGGCCTGACCTAGAGGGCCGACAATAGGCCGAGCCTCGTCCGAATACAGCACTGTTAGTTGCCACGGAATCACGAATATTGCAAAAAGGAAGTCTGACATGGCCATGTTGACGATGAAATAATTGATCGGTTTTCGCATAGTTTTTGTTTTATAAACTATAAATGCAATGATGAGATTCCCGATCAACGAAACAACAATGATCAGACAGTAAGCGAAAGTCTCTGCTACTTTCTGCGCTGTATACCTTGCAACGTAGCAGCTCGATCCATTTGTGGTTGAATTCATGTTTGTTCGCCTTTCAATGGCTCCGCTGTCTCTTGCAAATTTATTGACTGTCCTTAGCTCATGATCAAGCTATGTATATTTCACACCTTTCCGTGGGCGGTCGATTGTTTAATATTTAAATACCCTAAAGGTGGCTAAAACCGGTTTCCAACACTTTCCTTCGCTAAAACTTTGATGGATCATGACTACCAAACTCAAGTGGCAAGTGGCTTTAATTTAAAATTTAATAAAACGATAGGTGTTTCAAGTAAAACAAGGTTCCCCATTGGCTTTTGCGCTGTTGAATATGGATTAGGAAATTAAGATTTTGAATATATTTGAATTTTCCCTAATTTGGCGTAGCCGTTGTAAAATATTTTGAAAAGCAAATATTTTATATTACGCAAATATTTCAAAAGATAGAAAAAGCTTGAGTAGCAGCAGCGTACGACAAAGTCATTTAGCACTCTGTTATTATTTTTCTTCCTGTCAATCAAACTGGGGCTAGATGGCCTTTTTGTCCAGCTTCTTAAATTAAACTCAAAGAATATAGACTTGTTTTCTTTTATGAAGATTTTCATGCAAACGAATTACATTAGGGAAACGCAATGCCTATGACACGTTCCCTGTTAAATCAGTTAGTGTTTAGAAGTTAAAACTAAGTAATTTGGGAATACTGAAAAACGTGTGGCCAATGTTTTCAAGCTGTTTTCCAAATGAGCACCTGTACAAACGCATTTTATTCTTATGTGGGCATCTCAATCATGTCACACGTGGATGAAGCAACAATCTTGGTTTAAACCGCTGACAAAATTGGGCTTTGGTTTCTTTCAACTGAGTCTAAAAGCCCCTTTCCACTCCACAAAAAGAAGCTAAAATTAGCCTAGACTCGGGACTGCAGTTTTGGTTTTATATTTTTTTCTACTTTATGCTGCTGATTTTGAATATATTTGAATTTTCCCCAATTTGGCGTAGCCTTTGTAAAGTATTTTGAGAAGCAAATATTTTATATTACGCAAATATTTTAAAAGATAGAAA
This sequence comes from Pachyseris speciosa, assembly GCA_016490735.1. Taxonomy (NCBI): domain Eukaryota; kingdom Metazoa; phylum Cnidaria; class Anthozoa; order Scleractinia; family Pachyseridae; genus Pachyseris; species Pachyseris speciosa. The sequence goes on along the minus strand of JAEMWC010000252.1, from coordinate 883,332 downwards.
AAGCTTGAGTAGCAGCAGCGTACGACAAAGTCATTTAGAACATTATTATGTTTTTCTTCCTGCCAATCAAACTTGGGCTTGTCCCCCTTTTGTCCAGTGTTTTAGTTAAACTCAAATTATATAGACTTTTTTGTTTTTATGAAGGTTTTCATGAAAACGCATTACATCAGGAAATCACAATGCCTATGATAAGTTCCCCGTGAAATTAACTAATTAGGAGTTAAAACTAAGTAATTTGGGAATACTGAAAAACGTGTGGCGGACGTTTTCAAGCTGTTTTCCAAATGAGCACCTGTACAAACGCATTTTGTTCTTATGTGAGCATCTCAATCATGTCACACGTGGATGAAGCAACAATCTTGGCTAAAACGGCTGACAAAATTGGGCTTTGGATCCTTTTTAGGTGTAAAGAGCAATCAACTGAGTCTAAAGGTCCCTTTTTAGAACAAAATAAGCTATGTATACTTCGTTTTTTTTTTCCCTTGGGCGGACGGTTCTTTATTTAAATACCATGAAGGTGGCTAACACTGGTTTTAAGCATTTTCTTTGACTAAAACTTTGATGGATCATGGCTACCAAACTTTATTTGTTTTTCCTTTTATGGTCATATCAGACAAATGCTCAATCCCTGGTGGACACAGTTAGGAAAATTTATTGGACATAATAGGTTACTATAGCAACAGTTTAACCTGTTAAAAAGCACCCCTAATCTTAGCTTTGGGCGATGATACCTAAAAGACGAGCTCGGTGAGTCCCATTTTTCATTACCGGCAAATTATTACCATAAAAAGATACATATGTTTGGAAAGTTAAAAACAATTTGTAGGAGAACCGAGAGGAGAGGAGAGGAGAGCAGAGACGAGTACCCATTTTACACGATTATTATTTTTGTTTATTCATTGTTGTTATATCAACATCTAGTACTGAAAATTGGACGTACATGTCAATAAAAGCTTTAGTTTGTAGTGCCTGCCCTTTAACAGGGGACTTAAGGTAATTCGGTTGAAAATGACCCACTTTCCAATTTTTTTTAAACACGGCACAACTGATAGTCATGCATAGGACAATGGCAAAATGCAATAAAACGATGTGGTCACCGTGCTTGTTTTCGCCCTGCATGCCCGTTATTCTAAGTGTTTTTACTGAGTTGCGCGAGAAATGTTTGAAACTTGAACAACCAAAACAAATTGTTATTAAGTACTATGCACAGTATTGAAACCTAAAGCCCTAACTGTTTCTATTGGCTATAATCTTTAGGCATAGTAATTCCAAATTGCCCGATCTTGCAAATAATGTAAGGAAATTGGACCACTTCGTCATCATCTCATACTCCTCCCTGGCTCCAAATGCAGAATTCCGAGTCATTTATATACAAATAACCAAAAAATTAACTACAACTATCACACTTTTTTCTCTTTAAAAAATCCTAAAAATATGTTTTTCGTGTGCCTATTATGAGTAAATAACACCAATAAAAAAGGGGAACACCGGACCGTGATCGTTTCTTTGCAACACGACGACAAAGAGAAAATATTGGCTAACAAAGCTCTGTGTGAAGACAAATACGCCATGTTTCTAATGTGTGCGTGCACGATTTTAACTAGGACCAGCGCGTCATCCAAGCCAAAATTGGTTAGGGATTGGCTAGGGTTTGGGTTAGGTTAGAATGGGGTTTGGTACATAGTGCTTGCGCCTTACACATCTTAAGCATTTTCGGCTTGGGTGACTCGCTGTCCCTAGTGGCATGTCACGTGGACGACGCCATAAATTATGCGCAGTAAGGATGCGCCATGCAATGGTAAGGAATTTTAAGGAGTTAGAAGAAGGGATGGAAATGGGGTAAAAATGTTTTGAAACGTAACCGCACCAGACAGGGTACTGCAGGTCAGGATGGGGACTTGTTCTGTGTTCGTCCACTAATTTTTAACTTCAAATCCAATTTTAAACCTTCATTAAATCTTCAATATTTCCTGTTTCTCTCAATTGAATTAATCCTTTGAGGAAAAATATCTCTTCCCAAATATACCCAAAATCACCAAAAATTTCACAAAATATCCCACAACATGGCTTCGTGAGATGAGCATAGGGATTTTTAATTGCTTGAAACGTGAACGAGATATTATCGTTGAATCCGTGTTAAGCGACTAAAAAACGATGTCTATTTTAAATTCGATTCCGCCTTAAACATTTTGTGAATCCGCTGACCAGTGCATAACGCTTGGCATGTATGCCGCGTATGTAAAAGACAACAAATTCATCAAAATACTGCAAAAGACTAACGAAAGACATACAAAAGAGGAGAAACTTGTTGTGGATAATTTTGTTTCGGATAAATGGAACATGCAGTTAGAATGTAGTCTAGTTGTTTTGAAGACGGCTGTTACAATTAAAAAACGGTAAAAAACAAGCAAGGCTGATTACACGGCTAGGAATATATATTTATTTTTATATATATATTTAAGGTTTAAATATATATTCCTAGCCGTGTAATCAGCCTTGCTTGTTTTTTACCGTTTTCTAGTTTACAATTTTATAGCTGGTTAGATCTATTACAGGATCCGGCTCTTCTATTTTGCAACGGTGGTTCTTGCTATTAAGTATTTTCCAGTGTTACAATTAAATCTGTACTTTTAAAAATCACGCGTAAAATGTAACGCAACGGTGCTTCTTTTGGGGGACTTTCAGTAGCGTTTCCTGACAAAGAAATCAAAACCATATACCCGCGCGTGGTTTATAATTTATTTTCCGAACTCAGTCGTTCATAGCCACATTGCCATAAAATATTAAAGCCTGTGTGGACTCCGTTAAAACGGGAGGGAAAGGGAAGATTCACGAGCTCGAATCTAACTTTTTCTACCCCTTCGCGGGCTTTAATATTGCAAGTTTTTGATAAAAACAAACTTTTATGCAAGATTTTTCATGCAAAAATAGATATGTTTTCCAGCGGTGTGCCGGAAAGTAAACAACTTCATAGAAATCCCAGGTTCAAAATTCGGTCCTTAACCCTTTGCATATATGGCCACAAAAACGCATAATTCTTGCTTTTATTTCCTTCTTGTTTAGCTTTAATCACAAAGTCACGATAACAAGTGGATTGCACCAACAGGTTGTCTTCTCATTACCACAGCTAAGAGATTGACTAAACTCCTGATTTCTGCTGCATATCACTGTTTGTTTGGCAACAAAGCCCAGGACGCTAATTTTTCGGCCGAAGTATAACACCCAAAATTGCACTTTTTTTGACGTGACGTTTTTAATCCAAAACTTTGTTCAAAAACCAAAATTCTACATTCACAGCAAACCTCACGTTCCCGCCTTGGTATCTGTTATGAAGGTTTTCTCTCACGTTTACTACCAGCACCACTTCAGCTCGTTTCTGAGAGCCAATCTCGTGTGCCTCAACTTGCCTCGTTCACGCCCGAAAAGAGTTCTGGGTAATTCAACCACACCACGAGCATAGACCTCTCTTTCCTTTCATTTCATAGTTCTTTTTATAAGTATGGAGCCACCCGGTGCTACCAGCAAAATATTGCTTCCATAATGTTTTTTAACAGTCAACTATTTCAAATACATTTGATTACAAAAATGAGCGATGTTACACGACGTTTCGAAGTCATCTTGACTTCATTTTCAAGTGATAAATGTAAAGCCGCGGCTACTCGAGCGATTTTTTGCTTGTGCCAGTGATGCAATTTTTTCAAATTTTGTCGCGTCGCCAGCGCGTCCAGGGTGGCTACTCGAGTGACAAATTGAAGAGCGCGAGCTACACGGCCAACAATCTGTGCGATTTTGTCGCGAAAGTTTCAACTCTGGCGACTTTTCTCTTGCGATTTTTTCAGCTGTCGCGTCACCTGCGCGAGGGTGGCTACACTTGCGATTTTCATCGCGCGCTGGCGAAGGGACAAATTTTGAAACAATCGCATCACCGGCGCGAGCAAAAAATCGCTCGTGTAGCCGCGGCTTAATTGGCGCCAAACAAGCGACAGGAGACGTACTGGTGTTCCTAAATTCCCATTGTGAGGCTAACGATGGCTGGTTGGAACCGCTGCTCGCAAGAATCGCACACGACAGGAGTATTGTCGTTACTCCTGATATCGAGGTTGTAGACTTGAGGACGTTTTCTTATTCTCGAAGCAAAGGAGGTTACAATAGGGGAATTTTTAATCGGGAATTGACTTTTAAGTGGAGAGCACTGCCCGATTATGAGAGGAGACGGCGAAAAAGCAATGCTGATCCCATCAGGCAAGTAGACTAGTAGTTATTCGGTAAAAGCCATCTATAGCTGGCGAAAGTGGTTACTTGACTGGTAAAGGTGCTTCTGTTAGTGCAAATTTTCTCGCATCTTGTATCACATCGCTTCACTGGCAAAAGCATTCAGTTAAAGCAAGTTGCAAAGTGGGCGTTTCAGGGTCAATTAATTAAAATGATTTTGCAGTGTATAGCAATACAGAAGACCGATTTGCTTTCCCGGCAACTCTCATCGTAGCGTTTCTTGGGACGCCAAAGTCGCTCTCTAGCTGAGGGAAATGAGCTAGTCATCTATGTTACACAGCTTTGGTATATAACGTACATTTTGCATTCTGCTCATGCCGCCATTTCCGTGATCGTTGGGAGTTACAAAAGTAATCGCCCAGTTAGCCTGTTCCACGCTCTCAGATACCTTTGGGGCGTCCCTCGTTCTTGGTCCCATATATCTGAGAGCCTGGAACAGGCTATCGCCTTGTGTAACAGAGCCATAAACGACCAGTCATTCTAATGTCACCGATTGACGTTACACAGGTTAATGTCTTGAGTAGTCAAAGAGCTCAGCTCTCTTTCTTTTCAGGTCACCTACAATGGCTGGTGGATTATTCGCCATTGACAGATCATATTTTTATGAAATTGGTCAGTCTTACGACACTGAAGTGTCCTACTGGGGCGGCGAAAACGTCGAAATTTCATTCCGGGTGAGTCAACGAGTCCTTCTGACTTCGGTCCTTAAATTTTTCGATGGTTGTCTCATTTTGTTGCTTTTTTGTGGAGCAATATCTATTTGAATTAATTCACAACTACGCTTTCACTGACGGTTAAACCGCTACAAATGACCCAGGCAACAGGTTTATGAGCAGTGGTTCTGGGAATGCTCCTTTTTTTCATGACGACATACGTGTGGTGTACACACCATGTCTTACGTCATCGAGCCTTCGTTGCTCACGGCGCATGCTATATCATTTTAGCAGGCAAAAAGAAGAATCCATGCAATTCCTTGAGTAAAAATGTATCGATAAATAATGTTTCCAGCTAATTAAGTCATAAGGCTTGCTCTTTACTGTTGAATAGTCTTTGAAAAGCCCCCTTGGGGAAAGTCAATAAAGTATGTATGTAAGTCGTAAACGTGGACTAGCAAGTTCGTTTTGCGGATCCTCAAGGATTTACGTTAAATCATCGTTTTGAATTTCAGATATGGATGTGCGGTGGGTCCCTGGAAATATTACCTTGCTCTAAGGTTGGTCATGTTTTCAGAGAAAGCCAACCGTACAAGATTGGCGAGGGCGCCATTGATAAGAATAACATGAGGCTAGCAGAGGTGTGGATGGATGAGTATAAGCAAATCTTTTATGCCATGAGGCCGCAGCTCAAGGAAAAGTCATTCGGAGACGTAACAGAGCGAAAAGCTCTTCGAAAAAGACTGAATTGCAAGAGTTTTCAGTGGTATCTGGATAATATTATACCTGAATTGAGTATCCCGGATCTATACGGGAGAGGGGAGGTGAGTTCAATTAATTGTTGATGATGTTATGAGCTCGAATTCAGGCTTTCAGCGGTCAAACCTGAGTGGCGCGCACAGTTTCCGCTGCTCGAGTATTCTTTGCTTGTACTAGGGAGGCAATCTTCAAAAAGATTACGTTTTCCGCGCTTAAAATCGTTCGTGTAGCCGCCCCCGCAGAGGTCGCGTTGTTATGTAGCCACGTAACAGCCTACAAAATCAAGGGATTGAGCGCGTCAAATCTACTCGCGACAAATACACAATTCACCAGATAATTTTCTTAAATATATTGAGGAGGCAACAGAGAAATATTCTGCTACAGGCAAGAATTTATGCTTGCTGGGTGATTTTAATTTATGTCTGCAAAGAATCGAAACTTGTCAATATAGTCATGAATTCTTATTGGCCTTACAAAGTTGTTATCTCATTCCGACGATTGATAAACCAACACGTGTTCACAGGACAATCTATTTAATTGGCTAACCTCAAATAAACTTACACTTAACATAAAGAAAACAAACTTTATTATTTTTCGCCCACACCAAAAAAAACTTAATTACCGACCCCAGATTAATATTTTTGACAATAAAGAAAATAAGAATGTACCTCTTGAACATAAGAACTGTATTAAATTTCTTGGGTTATTAATTGATGAAAATTTAAGTTGGAAAACCCATATTCATGCCCTCATAACAAAAATAAGCAAAACTGTTGGCTTAATTGCGAAATTAAGACATATTCTTCCTAATCGAACCCTTCTTGATATTTATAAGACTCTCATTGCTCCTTATACAACGTATGGACTAAATTTTTGGGGCAATGCATCTAAGACCTTGTTAAATAAAGTCCTTGTCCTTCAAAAACGTGCACTCCGTCTTTTTCACTTTGCTCAACCAAGGGAGCATGCAATACCCCTCTTCTTGACAGGAAAACTTCTACCGCTCCAATTCCTATATTATGAGAAAATTGCTAATTTAATGTACAATATCAGTACTAATTCTGCACCGACTAATATTTCAAATTTATTCTCTAAAATTGCCAGTATTCATTCTTACAGCACACGCTCATCAACATCTGAGCATTTTTTAATAAACAATCCGCACTTAATGTTCAAAGTAAGGCCTTTTCACGTGTTGGTGTTAAAATCTGGAATGGGATACCAACTAGACTAAAAAACTTCTCCAAAAGCTCTTTTAATAAACTATAAGAGCAAAACTAATTGAAATACTAGAATCTGAAAACTCATATGTCGAGATAGATACCTTAATTAACATGATGAAAAATTAAATTTCCGACTGGAGTCAAGTTTTAGTCTCTAGCTTTTCCCTTTAGATTCTACCTAGACAGTAATATTTAGTGCATGTTGTTAAACGATTTTTGATTCTGTTTAATGTAATCATAAGACGAATCAGTAATAATATTAATAATAATATTTATATTTATAATAGTAATATTTAAGGACTGGTCCGCTTCGATTAGCTGTAAAGCTATTTGCGGCCCAGTCCACCAAGAATTATCGACTTGTAAAAGAGTTGAAATAAACTTGAACTTGAACTTGAATATCCGGCTCTCGTAAGACCTTTGAAGCTACTTTCCTTTGCCAGCTTGAGGTAAATAAAGTACCGTCTGTCTGTGGTTCAGTGTAAGAGTTAACCTATTTAGCTTTCCAGGGACGAGATTTCTCATCTCTGTACTAAACTGATCCTTCTAGCCTGCATGGCAGGCGCTGTTGAAAAATACGACGCGAGGTCAGAGTCGTGCAGGCAAGCAAGCTAAATCCCTCCGGTATCCGGCATGAAGACGTGTTCCAGCCAGCAACGTTATAACTTTGTATTTCGTACCAGAAAGAGAGTTATACTTCCACTGGGGAGCACATCCTAGATACACCCGTAGTCTTACAAAGCTTTTGTATTATATCCTAACTATCTCAAACCGGCGTAGACATGAACGTAGCAGATGATAGGATGGCCCTGATACCGCGCGTTTTTATGGATAAAGGCTTGTTTGGTAGACATCGGTAGGTTCTGGAACCATTTAACGCTTTTGCTTTCTTAGGTTCGCAATCTTGGTACCAACCAGTGCTTAGAAACGATGGCTAAAAATGAACCCGGAGGAGAGCCTGGCATGTATATGTGCCACGGAATGGGAAATAACCCGGTACGGATTGGAAAATGACTCAAAGTTACTTCATTCTTATTGGCTTGGAGATGAAAATTGGCATACTGATGAAAACCGAAGATATCTGAGACTTCCAAAGGTTTCCCAAAGTCTAGAGGGGTTAAAATTGACGCTCTACGGTGTTGATTGGGATTTAAATCGGGCGTACCCCTGAAAGTTCCAGGAATTTTCTGTGCCTTCACCGCGAAACGTTTGATGTTGTGTAGTGACGGGGCTGGGAAGATGCGATTTTTGCATGCGGCTGCGGCTTCTAGACAGGTTATTTCAATCTGATCTGACCTTGAATTTGGTCATTTCACGTTGTTGTTGACGGCAAACAAATTTACCAACATGTAAAACGCACCCACATAGCGATTGTTTTCACTCATTAAACCTTTTACGGTGTTTCCATTGCTTCCCATCGTCTTCGTGAGAGTCTCAGTTAACTTAATATCTTTTCTTTTCGCGTTATGTGTTTCGTTTAGTTCTTCATGTACACAAAGAAACACGAGTTCTGGCTCGATGAACTTTGCTTGGATCTGATCGACAACAGCCCAAGCACTAAAGTTAAGTTATATAACTGCCACAGCCAAGGCGGAAACCAAAAATGGGAACATGACTGGGTAAGGTTTTTCTTAAAACTACCATGTCCACAGTGTCCACACAAACAGAAGCTGGTAAGCCTGTGGTCTGAATTACGCCAAACCACCCACCGGTTTCCGTAGCGTAAAGCGACAACTAAAGAATTACCTTTCTCCTAGTTGCAGTGCTTATACGCATTGTTCAAGACATACCATAAAGAGAAACGTTTTGTTTTCCTTTTTAGCTCATGGATGACGTAGTCATACAATGAGGTATAGGAGGTAGTCTGATGTCACTCACTCACTCGATTCTGATTAATTGATTCATTAAACTTGGATGAAACATTTCTTCTGTTCCTCCCCTGGTAGGTATTGTTTTTGTCCCGCAGTTCTCTTTGCTCAAGGTTTGTTAGTTTCAGGGGGTAGAAGAAATGCGTAGTAACTAGATTTTTGCTCGACTGTTTATGTATCATGAAGTGAATATGAATGGCGTCGATCAGAGCATATGAAGATCGTAAAGCGGATCATTTTTCGTCCGATCCTCCTGAATATACCTTTGTGGAGTTGGAAAGTGGAAAGCTAATACGATTAAGTGCACAAGCTGCGAGAACTAAAGATGGAAATCGACGAAAATTGCACGCTAATATCGTAAAAAACGATAATGAAATTGCTTTTACTGTCGACGATTTTTTTTCTCACCCGAAGGAAGAATGCAGCAGGGAGGAATGAATGTCTTAATAATCAAAACAAGTTATTTCGATGCCACTAGCACTGCAGGGCACGATTGGAGTTCAAGACAAGAGAACAGAGAGAAAACAACGCCAAGAGCATATGTTTATATAACAAAACTAGGCATGCTATGGCCACCGAGTGTTTGGAAATAAATTTCCTGCGACGGTAAGCAAGAAAATATTAGAAATTTCCTATCCTCAGGCGCTTTAGACAAGGACCAAAAGCAACTAATTCTTTTGAGCATAGGATTGGAACATTCAGCAATGAATTGAATCCCCCGTCGCATGATGAGTACTACGTGTTGTTGCATATCAGGTTAAAGCTTAGATCTTATGTTTGACACAAAGTACAAAGTCGCTATCGCTACACTGAATCGACGTAAACAAAGTAAACAGGAGAGCTTTTCAACCAAGAAAACCCCCCTATTTAGACATGCAACACATTTGTTTTGGGAGAAAAATATCGGTTTTACCACTTAAACTGAAACAGGCAAGTATTGAATTCTTATTGAAGACAAGATCGCAAATTACTCATGATTAACTGAAATGTCTGAAATAGCTTTCCAAGTCGGAGGCATATTACAATGAACGTTATTCAGTGGTATGTAAATGAAATAGCCCCGTATTCTGAAATCTAGCCGCCAAAACAACAATCTGTAACTTTCGGGGTGTCTCACAACGCTCTCTTTGATGTTGCGTGCGGGCGCATCACAACCAGTCTAGTTTGAGTAATAAGTTAGACTCTGGGAAAGAGGTTGCGTTACTAGTCAAGTGTAGATCGCAATTAGTGTAGTAAGATGCATCCATGCATATTTGGTGTTGATCCGTTCTACGAACGCGACGAGAAGTCTTCGAGGAAATTGAAAACGAGGCTCGCACGCGGGAATCCCGCTCATTTCACGTGCGTTAGAATGTCCCTCCTTAACTTCAAAGGAAAGAAAATCTAAGCGTTTTACGGTCTACGTACCAATGTACCACTACAACTCACATTTTTAGCTCTGACATATTATTTTTCTGTTTTCGCAGGACGGTAAGATACGCCACTCGTATCATAATGTTTGTCTGGACGTTATTGAAGGCTCAAAGTTGATTGTACGTCAATGTGATAATGGCCGACAAACCCAGAAATGGAGATTCACTTCTTACCCTGAGGAAGAAAGGACAAAAAAGGCGCAGTCTAACATTTTATAGCGCTTACTTGACTTTCTCATCGAGCTTCTAATGAGTTTTGATACTACCGTTTTCTGACAACTTTTGTAACTCCAAGTCCTAAAACACTCGGGTGCGCCTGGTGTTTCAAACTTGATAAAACACTCCTGCTCGTTTATTAAACATTACGTTACCAATTGTCTATTGAATGAAGCCCCAACCTTGTCCAAATCGTCCTCGACTTTCTTTCAAGCATGACCTCACCATATGACTGAGCTGAGAGTTTTCCCCAAGAAATGGCGATGGCCGCAAAAGTGCCTTGATCAAATAACGTTTGGACGAAAAATAAAATACTGAATCCGATAGGAGTTACGTTTGCAGTCGTCTAAAATTTACCTTCAAAGTGAGCCTCTTTTTCCTGCGTGTCAAAACGTGTAACAACTTGTAATGCTTTTAAAATCCTAGGAAACAGGGGGTAGAATAAAAACGTGTATAATGTTTTAATCAATTTGTAATCATTATTCATTTCAACATATCCAGATTTCCAAGGTTTGCGCTATCTGCCGAAGCCGAAAAATGAGGCGGATGACACAAACCGAGGTCTTGATTATTCTCGCTATCACGCGAAACCCGAATAATTGTTTTATTATGCATCCGATACAGTTTCTAACGACAGGAGCGCGTACAGGAAACTAAGCATCCTACATCAACTTGTAAACAACTTTAGTTCCAAGCTCACAACTTAAGCTGAAGCACAATCTTAAGCACTGGCCAAACGGGAATTGTTTGGTGACCAAACATCATCAAGCATTTTACCATTTGGCCACCTTGTTTGGTCTTATTTGATCGTGTTTGATCAAACCACTAAAACTTTTCTTTTGTTCTCGCGTTTGTTTGGTGAAGTTTGGTCCGTTTTGTTTCCACGGCTGATGCAAGCAAATGTTCCAAAATTTAAAAGGCATGTGCTGAGCGATTGTTTTCGCTAATTGCAACCTATTATTTTGTGGTTTTCTCATGATGTTCTCGTTGATGAACGGCTCCCTATTGTCAAATGGCCAGCAAGGAAGGTTTTATTGACGTGGCTGAGGGGAAACACCGTAAAACGAAGGCAAGGAGAGGGAATCTTCCTCTAATAATTCAAGGAGAATTGCAGCCCCTATACACTGCCTTTGAACCATCACACGTTCCGCCATATTGAAACTGTAAGCAAGACTAGTATAGTACTCTTGCGGAGGTTGTGGTACTCTGAGTCAGCAATTTTGTGGCTCATAAGACCTTGCGTCCCGATGATTGATCTTTGTATGATCAAACATGTTTTTACCGTTTGACCAGTGCTTCAAACAACAGCATGTCTGGACACCAAACGGCAATGTTTGATGATATTTAGTCACCAAACATTTCCATTTTGGCCAAGGCTTTAAAGTTTCCTGCTAGGTTTTACAAAAGCCCACGCTAAAACATAAAGTCAGCACCGTCGTTTGCTAAAGACCTTCTGTAAAAGAGTTCTTGAAAAGCTTCAGCCAAAACGCATGCATCTGGCCTGTATAAAACTATTGCCCTCAAAATAGTGTCACTTCTGCATTCATGTTAGGACTATCGTCAACAAAATGACGTCACTTATACATGTATAAAAAGTATTGTCTGTGAAATGACGTCACTTCTGCAGATATAAAAACTGTTGTCTGTCAAAGCTATTGTTTACAAAGCGTTTTCCTTTTCCGTCTGAATTCCGTAAAATGCGATAAACCAATTGTTTAAGGTGCATTTGGATCACTTTCTCAATTTTGATTGTCTGCAAGCACATTACCAATTCTATTTGGCAGTTTTTCTTTACGTTTCCCCCACGGGCAATAGTTCTTTCAACATGTACGTACTGAAGTAAGGCTCTTCGAGAGAGGGCAGTGAAAAAAAAATAAAGACCTTGTGGTAATCAGTGGAGCCCACTTAAAGGGTTGAAATTGAATTAACGTCTTGGAATCTCAATTAATTATACTCAGGCTTGACCTGGCCTAAGTTTTACATATTTTTTGTTTTTGTTTTAAGGCATTTTCCCAATTGCTCAGGAGTAACCTTAGCAGACAGGGTGCTTTCTTCTTGTTCTTTCAGAACTGTTCCTGAATTATAGAAGGCGTGGAAAAGACAATAATCGTTTTCCTTCAGGACATGTTCTGTTTTCATAACGAATGAAAAGCACTCCTTCCATGCTGCAGTTAGGAGCGGAATCAACAGACAACAGAATGATTAGAATTCCATTTTACTCGGAATACGCCGAATCAATGTGTTCTTTTGCTGAGAATTTTGGCGGGAAAATCCTGCCCGGCTCGCAAAGCGCGCGAAGTGGCTTGGGAAGTCAGTTTAAGACTCTCGTTCCAGATCCTTTTTCGCTTTGGAGACAGGGGTATTCCGTTTCCAGAATATGCGTTTTGTTTGTTTGTTTGTTTGTTTTCTCGAAGAACCATATTCTCCGTATTCACTTATTCCTAATCTCCAGAATGGGAATAACCAGGTCGAAGAGTCTCTGAACTTACGATTGTTACAATTTTTAGTTAACAAGTAGAAGATAAGATAATAATAAGATAATAACCTTTATTTACCCTCGGCAGTATTTATAGCACAAAGGCTCGTGGGGCTGAGCAAATACAGAAACAAATAATTCAAATAAACAAATAAACACGATAAGAATCCCAACTGGCCGGAGGCAAACCAGTTGGCTATTTACAAGGATGACCGAGGAGTTGAACCAGGGACTACCCAGAACAACACCAGCTAGTGGCCAGAGCGGGAATTGAGCCCGGGGTGACCGCATTGAAATCCAGCGCCCCAAACCACTCGGCCATCCTGCCTTCGATGATGGCCAAGAATATAATGGAGGTCGAGAAAAACTGCTAATGGCCTTGAAGGCGACTGTAGAGATCAGGTTTTCTTCACCTTAAAAGTCGGATTTACTAACTTCTATCTGGAAGATATGGCATACAAAAGCTAAATTATTAGGGGCTCTGAGGAGCGTAAGTGCACATTTGCGTTAGATCGCAACAGAGTGAACAATATTGTGTAAACAGTTCAGGGTTTTAAACAACATTCGAGACAGAGTTCTCCATAATTTCTACCTGTCCAGTCAAACATAAGGAAAATAGAAGGCGTCGATCAATATAGATTTTTGGCCAAGCGTGAGGTCTAAATGGCGGGATATTGGCCAAGTTCCTTTTTTGCGTGTTTCGAGATCCATAAACACGCAAAAAAAAAAAAAAAAAAAAAGAACCAAGCAAATATCCCGCCATCTTGACCGAACAAGCTTGGTCAATAAGGATTTATTATATGACTCAAAGGACGCTATTAAAAGACAGTAAAACTGGGGACGAACGGGCTATCCCGAGCGCAGTCAAGACGGCTCCATCTTGACCCCGCGGGTAGCCCATCACAGCAGGAGAATTGATTCATCAAGACTCTGAAACAGTCAGTCATATAATAAAATAACTTATTATGACAGCTAAACGAAAGGATCCACCTTGAAAGGCGAATTATTTTGGCATTACTCTTGGTGAATGTTCCCCGTTTAAAAAGCAACGTTCTATGATTTCATCAATAAACTAAATGTTAGGAGACTTGTCTGAAAGTCTTCGTACAATTATAATTTCTTCAGTTCTTATAATCGTGTAACATATTTCTTTTTCGTTTACGGTATTTATTTTGGATAAAAGGCGTACGTTTTCATTTTCCAAGAGTATTAAAATCAACTCGCAAGGGTGTAGCCCCCCCCCCCCCCCCCCCACCTTTGAAAAATCCTGGCTACGCCCCTGGCTCGTACACTCGACATATAATGCATCACATGTTTAGAAAGCTCTTGACGCTATGAAAAAAGTGAAGACAGTGGTCGTAATAAAAAGAAAGTAAATTGATTCAGGATTTCCGTAGTCTATTTTCATTCATTATCAAGTCGAAATAAATTTTATGGCAACATAATTGCCTCTTAAGTATTATGTAGTGAGTTGACTGACTATACCATCCACTTAACGCTTCCTGTACTGAGTCTACAATCATTGAGGTTGAAACTTCTGCTAAGAACGAAAAAGTTCAATTTAATGACAGGAAATTAATTATCTAAAAATGAAAATTGAAAGTACTCGTGCTATCAGTGCCGACAGGGTTTTTGAAATTATAATCAGCACTAGATTGTATAACTTAGAAACGCCATTTACGAAAGCAGAAGTTATACGTTTCCTTGCTCAGTGCAATTCACAGTGATCTTCGTTTTTCCTTGTTGTTGTTGTTGTTGTACATGCTGTTGTTGTTTCTCTTTTCTATTTCCTTCAAGAAAACGTTAAGCTAACGATTTATTATTTCCAAGGCGAAAACTAGCAACTCAATAGTTCTTTTGTTCGCCGTCAAAAAGTGCTTCGGTCGCACAAATTATAATGGAGCCAGATTCTTCTTTCGTCATTTCACAATCATATTTCCACTCTCCCGCCAGCTGTAATTTGATTTGCAGACCATTTGCAAACGAAAGTTTGTTCGAAAAGGCCTTCAATTCTGATTGTTTCTCTTGTGGGAAACTCCGTAACTATTGTAACAGTTACTGTTGCCGGGGCGCGAAACAATCAAATACAAACAACTATAAACTACCTCATCGCTAATAGGCGGCGTCTGACTTGCCTATTTTGACTTTCGCTGTGGCAATACAACTGCCTGGGCCTGGGCCTCGAGGATGGCTACTAGACAGAACCGTGTGAGGGCTTGATTTCATGCAAGCTTGTTTATTTCTTCCAGGACATTTCAGCGGCTGTTTCAATTTAAAGTATTCTGGTGATTGCCGTTGACAGACATCGAGGAATTGCCCGGCTTTTCATTTCCCTCCGCTAACTGTCTTGTTATGGCGGCTTTCTCACTTGATTGTATCTTCAATCCAACCTCACGCTAATGAGGACGGTTGCCCGGTGTGTTAGTTGGGTTGATTGGTTATTGCGTGGTAGTATTACTTCAATATTGTTTTTCGTAACGCCCAGCGGAAAGGCAAAAGTGGAGTGGATTTTTTCTTACCATAATTTTTGTTTTTAAGACTTATCAGTCATTCAAAAGGTAGCTATATGGCATATGGTAAAAGCAAAAATATATTTTGGAATGAAAAAAGCTGTTTCGTCAATCTAAATATAATAATTTTTCAAATATATTCCATGTTATCCAACAGCTGAAACACTTTCATTACTCAAATTTATATCTTGTTCATACGTAACGAATTTCAAAGATTTCCATTTTAATGGAAGTAATTTTGTGCTCCTCGTTGTGAAACGTTTTAGTAGTACTTTGGGAAGGTGATGAGGTAATTTACCCCTTAACGGCCGGACCAACTACGCAGATATGCGTCATGGCCGAAAATTTCGGACATTTGAGCCCAAACGGTAGTAGCGGCTTTTCCCAATCAATATCAAAAATGGCGTACGAAATTACAAAGCTTTATATGAGAAGTGATGGAGTTACGGAAAATACAAGCACAATTAATACCATTTTTCCGTTTGCCAAAATAGAGCGTTATTCAAAAACATTTCAGCGATATTGTAGTTAAAAAATCTACCGGAAAAACGAATTCCATACCTTTCTTTCGGAAGGATGTCAATTTGCAATTTCAACTCGAGTCAAAACATTATAAATCAGTCAAAAAAGAAGCGAAGACAATATATTTGCTAGCAAATAATCGGAAATCTAAAGTCGCTATGTAAGTTGCCAAAATCGAGTCAAAAAATGCAGATAGATCGCTATTTTCAGAGTAAAAAACAGATCTTCAGCTTGTAAACGTACCTTTCTTTTCAGCTGCTAAAAACCGAACAAAATGAAATAAGACCGCGGGAAGGTCGACATGTCATGCAGATCCACGTGCGTTCCATGAAGAAGAAGACAACAAAGTCTGGCTCTTAGCACCGTATTCTCGCACGCAAATCCTGCATATTTGGTATTATAAAGAACGTGATTCTCGAGGAGATTCAAGAAAACTAACCCGTCAGTTCCATTTCGATGATAAAAAAAAAAAAAAAAAAGAAGTAAAGCTGCGATGTACAATGCATATAAACCGGAAGTTCGTGCTCTGAGTTCAACAAGCGATATCTCGACCAAATGTGCCTCAAATGTCCCTCAAAAGGCATCGTTCGATAGCTTTTTTCGTGGATTTTGTCCGCTATTGCTCGTTTTGGCAATAACTTCAGCCAGCGGCATTCGTTTGACCATAAACATATTTGTATTTCACCCCTCGATCTGTCCTAAAAATATGAGCCCGGTGGTCACTGCTCAAATCAGCGGTTAACGCCATTACGCGACAGCGTGAATGTAAGTCGCACGAAATGTGATGTCCGAGATTTCTGGCCATGAGAAAATATCGCTTTTTCTTTCATGATTTATTTCTAGTTTAAATTTTGTCACAACGTCATGATAATGTGTCAATAGCATCAACTGGTTTGCTTTGCAATCATCACTGCAATTCCCGAATTTCGCTGCATATCAAAGAATAACACCAAAGATTACACATTTTTTTACACTTCTACATTTACAAAAAACCTCTGGCTCTCTCCTTGGTATCCGCAATGAAAGATTTGTCTCACATTTTCTGCCAGTGAAGCTTCAGCCCGTTTGTGAGGGCCAATCTGGTGTGTCTCAACTTGCCTCGTTCACGCCCGAAAAGAATTCTGGGTAATTTCCCTACACCAACGGCATAAAATTCTCCTTCGGTTCATTTCACAGTCAGTTTTCGATAAATGTTGAGCCACCCAGTGCTACCAGTAAAACATTGCATCGATGAGTTTTTTTACCGGTCAAAACTAGCCCAAATTCCCTTGGTAGGTCCCGGAATCCACCCGTAGAACGGCAAGAGAGACAGGTTCCATTTTGAGTCACCATGCTTACAACAGGGCGTGTTTGGAGAATCTCCGACAGCTTAAAACCATCTCTCACCTCTGGTTTCTTTCAAAGGCTCGCCATTGCCCACATTCTAGCTTAATGATGCTCTCCCGTGGGCTTCTACAGAGGAGAATGGCTCAGAAAACCTCTCTAAAAGCGACAATCTTATCAATTTGGAGCGATTCCACTCAATCGAAAAAGAACAGCCACTCGCGTGCATCACGTGACACTGAAGTCTGAGTTCCCAGTATTTTAAGGCAGCAGATATTTTGGTAGTAACTCTATTTATCCATGGGTCAGTTCCTTGGCTTAAGGCTAGGTTTGGGTTAGGGTTGATTTTTGGGCGTCCACAAGTCACGTGACATACATTCTCACCACACTGCAACACCCTGGGGCAACTGGCCAGACGATGTTGTCCTTGTTGAGCCAAAAATATTCTGTACTAACAAAGTAATTTCAAAAACTTACCAGAACTTTACTTTTTATTTTGCACGTTGAAACGACATTCAGCTCGCCAAGGTCTTTACCAGCTACTCCCCTCTCAAAATCCTTATTCTTTACTTAGGTTGGCGCAAAACTCTCTAGTGTTACTACTAGCACGGATTCCTACTAGTTTGGATATTGTGCAACGTCAAAATATGTAAAAATATATACTTACCTTAATTCTGAATGTATGGAACGAATTTTATTGTGTTAATACCACTTTTTCAGTAAGAGAAACCACATTGGAAACCTGTAGGTAGTTTGATGTTTTAATAAAGAAACATTCTTTTCCGTAGATCATGGTAGGATGTGATACATATGCTGCGTTGTAGTTTTGATTGCACTGTCCTGTTGTATGTTTTGCCAGTAAAGTATATTTTGCCTAGGGAATTATGTTATTGTGCCAAACACTCCCGACTGGCGTCAGAAAATGGCGGGAAATAATTTTTCGCGCCATGAGGACTCAAAACAAAGCGCAATTGACAATTGACTCCAGAAAAAGTTGAATGCAAGTATTCAAAGTAGTCTTAGCAAGGAAATGAATGGGAGCAGGGAATAGTGTTTCTCAAATAGATGGTTGCACGGTTATTGGCGCCATATTAACTG
>JAEMWC010000252.1:825000-860000 GCA_016490735.1 Pachyseris speciosa | reverse complement strand
CATGGCATCAATGGTTATTTAAGAAAACGACGGCAACTGTTGCGTTTCACATTGGAAGTAAAAAGGGTAATTTGCATATGTCAAATTTTGGTTGCGTTCGTTCGAAAGCTTTGTGTATAACAAATTTCCTCGAAATACTCCAGTTTGGCTGTCCTCGTTTTGGCGAAATCGTCCTTTTGCCTGATATTTATCCGACTATACGGATAAGACAGAAACCTGTTAAGCTTTCAAAAGGAGCACATTGTTTTAACTCTCACGATATCTCCCTGTCTCGATAATTCATTCAAAAGAGAATATGTAAAAATGCACCCCGAGGTTAAATTGCGTTAAGCTCATGAACAAAACAAATTCATGCTCAAAAGAGCTGGCCGCTTAAACGCATTAAAATGTTGTTTAAACACTTTCCAGAAAGAGTTTTTACGCGTTTAAACTAGTTAAAACGCCGTTTTCTCGAGTCACCTTGGCTTAATCCACCTTTATCGCAAATAAGGTCAAATATCCACGACTTCTTCACAGTTGTACTTTGATTATTGTTTAAGGTTAATTATATAGCTTTCAGTGATGATTATGATCTGGGGTCAAAACAATCTCTATATAAACACCGTAGCATGAATAACGTATTTTGTTCTATATCAACATGATGGTAAGTCCATGGCAAGCAAGTAGCAACTGCCAGGTTAAGATCATCTTTGACCAAGGAGGGAATTTATCAAATCCTATGCGTTTTTCTTATTTGGCGTACAGTCCAAATTTCCATTCAAAGAATGTAGCATTTCATAGTATATAAATTCAGAATAAAAGAGAGTATTACCCTCAAAGTTTTATTATGGAAATCCGTGGTCTTTGATTAAAATTTAAAATATATCACTATCTATCGAGTACAAGGCATTGATTAAAAGCACGCAAGATCTTCCGACATTCAAAATTCCTTTTGTTGTTTGTTTTTTGGTTTTCTTTTTTTTTTTTTTTGAACAACCTTCTGATTGTGTGCAACAAAATTTCAAGCAACTCCTATGATTATAGCCATGCTTCTGTTATAGCGCATCGGCCAGTTCTGCTTTTAAAAAAAGTCACTGAAATAAAAATCTTCACTGATCTAGAAAGGAATAATATCAAGAGACCTACTTCAATAGATCTTTTAAAACCTGTCATTACAAATTAACTGCTCTCTCTTCAAGAGAGCAAGCACGTTCCACGTTACTTACCAGACTGTAGCTTATTTAACTCGAGCGTCTCCTGCTGGATGAAATCCAGCCCGTCATTTCTGTGACAGAAATTTAGTGCCCTTAAAAATCCCTTCAGCCCTTTGCGATATTTGTCGTTGAACGTAATGTTAATTGTAGGCGTTATGGCTGCATTAGAAAATAAAACGAAGTGGGCCGCAAATCCGTATTGTTCCATACCGCACGGCATTTTCCACTTCCATACGAAATGCAACAGCACTGCGTAAACATAGATTGGAAGAATGCACAACGAGAAAGAAACCATGATAACACAGATATATTTGATCACTTTGATGTTTTCCTTGTGGCGTTGACGTAAAAATGGTGACGACAATGAAGCCCTAGTCAGTCCTTCTTTCCTTAAACTCCAAATAATTTGTGAGTACAGTGTTGTTATGATAGTGAAAGGCAGCATGATTATCAAGACTAACAAAATTATCATGAATAGCTCTTGCGCTTCGAAGGGATGAAAAGCTGGTGCCCAGCTCGCGATACAGTATGTTTTGCCGTTATGAGCTACGATCCGCCAGATGTAAAAATATACGGCATGTAGCCCCATCGACGAAAGCCAGATGAGTGGGATGATGAATTTACAGCGTTTCCGTGTTACGATCGCGGGGCGAAAAGGAAAGACAATTCCTCGATATCTGTCAACGGCAATCACTACCAGGCTCTGAATTGAAACAGCTGTTGAAATGTCCTGAAAGAAATAAGCAAGCTTGCATGAAATCGAGCCCACAGTTCCGTCTAGTAGCCATCTTAGAGGCCCAACCACGATCTCGGTCAGTTTTAGTGGTACAGCAAAGATGGAAATGAGCAAGTCAGAAGCAGCCATGTTTGCGATGAGGTAGTTTATAGTTGTTTGCATTTGCCTGTTTCGCGCAACAGTTCCAACAGTTATGGAGTTTCCCAAAAGAGAAACGATCAAAACAAGACTGTACCCCAGAATCTTGACAGCTCTCACAGAAAAATCATCTGAAAACGAATGGCAAGTTTGGTTGGCTTGAAGTCTCGAGAAATTGTGTGAAGTCGAATTTACACTCATGATAACTGACTGCGCTGTGATCAAGCTGTAGATGTTGTAAAGCTTCTCTTAATTGGTAGGGAAAAATTACTTGTCAGGCTATCGTCCCAAACTATTGATTAAAATAGGTGATGAGGTGAGAATGAATATATGAAAATCATATATTAGTGGATGCAAAACTGAATTTTTTTGACGCAGAAAGGTTTATGGGATAGCAGCTAGGGTTTTCGTTTTTATCCGTCTCTTCCTTTCAGCCTTGCTTAGAAACTAATTATTGATTGCAGCGTTCAAATGTTTGTGAATAAATGGCGAGACAGGACGCCACTGTGTTGGTTTGTTTTGTTGTTCTTGTGTAATGTTTTAATATCTTTACTGGTTTTAATCAGTCATCTTAGCTGTTCGACTTATTGTTTTTCATTGAATTAACATAAACTTATTGCTTCATAATATATTGTTTTTATTATTTATTCAAATGCAACTGTGAGTCAGTGTCAGAGTTATTGTAAGTAACTCCCGCGGTGGTTTCCCAGATTTTAAAACACCAGGTGAAGACGAGAAAATATTCCCGATTAAATTCTCGCTGTGCCTTTTAGCGCGGACGCCAGTCTAAGTGAATCGCTTTAGAATTCCCTATAGGGTTGCCAGTCTGTAAAGGCGGAGTTTGTGGTGGCTATCATAGCTGGAAAGTTAGAAATGTCTTCAGTATCAAATTCGCTACTTTCTGACCGAATCGAAATGAACAGTGAAAAGATTGAGCTTTTGGTGATTGGATCTCAAAATTTATCTGCATTTCAGCTTCCCTCTTTTACAGCGATTGATGGATCTGTTATAGAGCCCTCGCAGTTTGTCAGGTATATTGGTGTAATCTTTGATAATAAGTTAAATATGGAAAGTCAAGTCGCAGCTATTTGTAAATCTGCATTTTTTCATATCCGGAAAATTTCTCGAATTAGAAAGTTTCTGTCAGTTAATTGCACCAAAGCATTAGTTCACGCCTTCGCAACATGTAGATTAGACAATTGTAACTCTCTGCTATATGGTCTTCCGAAATATTTGGTTCACAGACTCCAACTGGCTCAGAACTGTGCAGCACGGCTGATCTTATGTGGTCGTAAGTTTGATCGCATTACTCCTTTACTGAAGGAACTTCACTGGCTCCCCGTGGAGCAGAGGATTATTTTTAAAATTTTGATGTTGACTTTTAAAGCTTTAAATAATTTATGCCCTAGTTATATTAGTGATCTGCTCGAAACGTATTAGCCTACTAGGACCTTAAGATCATCAGGTAGGAAGCTATTAGTCGTTCCGCGCTCTAAGCTAAAATCCTACAGCGATCGCGCTTTTTCTGTTGCTGCACCATTACAGCATAAAAAGTAGCGAGGACCTTTCTTCTTTTAAGTGTAATCTGAAAACTTATCTTTTTAAGCGTTATTTTAATGAGCAGTTGTCTAATTGTTATCCAGTTTTAACTTTTTAACTTTAATTGTAAAGCGCCCTGGAGCTTTTGGATAGGGCGCTATAAAAATTGTAATTATTATTTTTTAGAATTTAGCATAGGGATTTTCCCTTGGAAGAAATATCCAGTCAAGTCTCATCCCGAGACCTCAGACTTCCAACACTTTTCTGAGGATATGTGCCGATCCGAGGAGTGCCGACTTTTGCATCGTTCTTGTTCGGTTTTTAATTCCTACTTGCTCCAAGTGGCCTGCCAGCTTTTTTGACACTGAACCTAATGCGCCTACAACCACTAGCACCAATTTTGTCCTTATTATTATTATTATTATTATTATTATTATTATTATTATTATTATTATTATTAGTATTATTATTATTATTATTAAATGCAAGTCTTGCTAAGCAGAAACTTGCAAGAAGCCCATGTTGGTTTTCTTTTATTCTCGAAGGAATTTAAAGGAAGTATTTGGTTATGATATGATGCAAGGCACAAAAGTTTCATTTTTGGTTGTTGGTTTGTTTTTCACGCCGGCTTTCGTCTTTATGAAGTTTAAATCTATACAATCGCTCTTCACGATTGTCGCTCTCTGATTGGCTACGTTTTGTCAACAAAATGGCGGCCGTCGAAGTGTCTGCGAGTAGAATTTAGGTAATTGACTTAAATAGTTTTCAACGACCAGTAGATTTAAACTAAAACAATTAGATTATTCGCTCTCGATTTCTTCGCATGAAAGCTAGTTCGAGCTGAGCCATCATCAGTTATCGCGATAGAAATCTCGAGCTCATAACAGTTATTGCGTGTTTACTGCTGCACACAGTCCAAGATCTTTTGCATGAAGTTTACAGTTGTTAAGCCGTTGAAGGCAGATGTTTATGGTCTAAAAATGATTAGATATAAGTTTTAACTGAAGGAACCTTGAGAGCGTACAAACTTCTTTTTCTTTTTATCGCGAAATGACAAAAACGAGAATATATAAAAAATAAAACCAACAACAATTATCTTTCGAACCGACTTTTTACCAGCAGTGAAAATGTAAAGCTTGTGGGATGTAGCTGAAGTGACAAGGATACCTCACAAATTAATGCGATCTGGTAAGCTGAAGCCACTCTTAAAGCACTAATAGGCCACATGGTAGTGGGCATTACCCCCTAAATCTACTAAATCGAAAGATTGAGCCCAAGTATTAGCAGACATGGACAAGCTGTTTCGCCCTAATTAGGCCTCATCAGCATGGCATAGCTAATGCTCAGGCTCAAGTACCCACATATGAATTAAACAAGCAGTGAAAATGTAAAGCTTGTGAGTTAAACTATCCTCACTCCAGCAACATTCCACACGAAAGTACACTAACAAATTGAGAAATACGTTTTTTTGGCTAGTTTGTTCAAAAAGCCAGTACCTCAGTTGGTAGACTGAGCGTGAAAGTACAACCCCACCAATATCCCGGGTCTTAAAGAGACATCAGTCAACGTTTCAACAGCCACAAGCTAATTGCGTATTCAGCCAGTGTCTGTAACATGACGTGTGTCAGACAAAGTTTGCTATTTGCTATAGCTATTGTAATAGTTATTAAATTTAAATGTCGGTATAACTTTGTCACAGGAAGATGTTTGCTAAACTTAATTTCATTTTCGATGGAATGATGCCTAAGAACAGATCAAGGAAAACCGACAACAACAAGTATTTGCTCATATCATGATATACGAAAATAAATCCCAGGCAATAAAATTGTTTTATCGCCATGACCACAATTAAAATAACTGTGTGTCGGCTGACTGTTGTTTAATAATTGCAGCTTTGGGATACAATATAACTATTTGACTTGGTTTTCACTTGAATTTCATTTTATCTAGTTATGTGGAAAATAGCCTGCAAGCAGGCTCTCTAGTTTTTTCTTGCGGTGCGAGTCATGCATGAGCGGGCAGGGTCGCGAGAAACTGAATTGCCTGCTCACAGGCTATGTGTAATATAGAACAAATTCTATCAACCCTAATGTGATTACTCAGTCTTTGATGAAAAAAGTCCGGCGTATTTACATGAACGTCCTCATAACCTAGAATTACCTAGTGTATTGATCCAAGTTGTCACAAATAAAAAAAAAACTGTGCTACTAAGCAATGGCTTTTGAAGAACCGGTAGAACTTAGCAGTGAGACCTGGATTATGTGGATTCGCCTCAGATAATTTCTAGAACTTTCGATAAAACTGGTGTTGTGTTTTTTGTCAAGTTATTACATTAGCTCTGCGCGAACACTAGAAAAGTCCAAAACTAATTTGGAAATGAGGTAAAAACATATTATCATTTTAAGCCAAGAGGAAACGTAAGCAAGAACGAAGGCAAGGGCAAGGCGAACAGCACAAACAATAGCTTTATCAAGTTAAAAAATGGTTCCGAAATTT
This sequence comes from Pachyseris speciosa, assembly GCA_016490735.1. NCBI lineage: Eukaryota > Metazoa > Cnidaria > Anthozoa > Scleractinia > Pachyseridae > Pachyseris > Pachyseris speciosa. Next base: position 853,898 of record JAEMWC010000252.1, on the reverse strand, counting down.
TCGACCATTTTTTTTTTACTAGAAAGCCCCGCACATTAAACATGGATGCAATACTCTTTTCGTTAAAAACAAACAGCCAGTGTTAATGCACAGTTTGAGACGGAACGGAAGTTACCTGCGCGTATCTAATAATAGGGATATGCTGAAATATCACCCTTTGCCTTCCTTCCGAATAAAGAAAGCGTGAAATGACCATATTCAAGGGGCAATTAGCACATGATTTGATAAAAGTCTCACACTAAAATTAAAATTTTTCTTCCAGTTTGTCACTGATCAACATCAATATCGTCAAATTTACATATTATTAAGCTCTATATCCTCCAATATTAAATTGGCACCATCTCGATCCCTAAGACAGTGATTCAGCGATTGTAACAACTCTTTCAGTCCCTTGCGGTATTTTTGATTGATTACTAGAAAACCCCGCACATTAAACATGGATGCAATACTCTTTTCATTAAAAACAAACAGCCAGTGTTAAAGTGCCCCTAACCCCCCAAATTTTTTTCATTTTAAATGATTCGTCTCTGAATTAGAAGCACAACCGTGAAAACATTTTTTGATTCGGTTGAATCTTCGCTTTTCTGTGCCCCGGTTAAGTCTCGAAATTACGACCAAAAACGCTGCCATTTTGTTTCACGACCGAGTTATGGGGAGATTGGGTTCAGCGCTTGTATGACGTCATCCCGGGAACGGAAGTTCTGTTGCGCTTACAAAGTTCTTTGAAGGAAGCTCAATAATTCTAACTCTGAGGGCAAATAAGACATGATTTTAACCGATAATTTATATTCATAGTATTGTCACATGTAACATTTCTCTCCTAAGAGAAGATTTGATGTTTCGTAAACGAATGAGCCAAAAACAGACCGGCTGTTCCTGAAATAAACATATTCCCACCGGCTGATCTCACAAGCATTTTATGCCCTTTTATGCGGTGAAAACAGAAAATTCCAATGAGTCCGTTCAGTGAAAAGATCTCCTCTTTAAAAGTAGTTTATTGTATAGTGATACAACCCAAACATGTGCATGTACCACGTTTTCAATGTATCGTGATATTCGGTGTGCTGCATATCGGATACACAAAGGATTTAACCGCAGCGACACAAAGTAGTCCAGAATGTAATGGCAGCTAAAATAATTGTTCCTTGATATGTACCTTTAGGAAAACCTCATCAATCTAACTTCCTTTAAATTTTTCGGCTTCATGAGTCCTACAGTCTTTGACACAAGCGCTCCATTAAAACCGATTTCCAACGTCAACAATCAAAATATATTTCAGAAGCCATGCTAATTCACTGACAGAAGCCCATGTCATTGATCAATACATTGTAGACTGCTAAGAAAACTTGAAGTGTTTACAAATCAAATTGATTAACTTCACCGAATTCAGTTGATTTAGACGATGGTACCACTCGAACTTCATGTTCAAATGGAGCTACATGTAGTAAAATATATCCAATCGCGTCTAAATTTGTGTCAGTTTGTTTACATTGAGTATATGCAAATTATTCTCGCATCACGAAGTTGCGTTCGCTTATTTCTAACCAACAGTTTAGACAGATACGTAGCCTCAAATTTTAATTGCAGTAAGCTATATTTATTTTATTTTACCTCGCCTTGACTTCGTTCACAGTACTGCCTGAGGATAACTAGAAGTTCAGCTAATCCTCAAGTCACGTAATTCGCGTCGGCTGAGCTCAATTTCCGTTCTCTTGTCAAATCTACCTTTGCCTTCTTTGAATAGATACCATAAATAAAGACTCTCCCATAAATAGGCACTTCCACAATTAATATTGCTGATGTTCGTTTAAAATACCGATCTTAAGTCGGATGTGCGCCGTTTATATAAAATAACAATTATTGTTTTCAAACCGCTGCACAATTTTCATTGCCGATGCACGGGTACTCGGTCGTTCACGATTGAAATGTTAAAGCAAAGCTTTTGCTCACCAGCAGCGTACACAGAATCACGAGGTACGGAAGATAACAGTTATAAACGAAGTTAATCTTTTTCGTCTTCCCTTATTCCGCGAATCTTGCTGTCCATTCCTGGTCTTCATAACCATGAGGCTCCTTCGAGCTCCTTGCCGATTCCGTACTAGTTCCACCTCAGAAATGAAGTTAATTTGGTATTCACCCTACACATAGCCTGACTCTGACTCCGAGGACGAGGAGGACATGATTCCAACACAATTTTGACTACTGCCAGGCTTTTACCCTCCAATATGTGCTTCGATGACATACTATGGTGGCCTAAGACTGCCATAACAAAAAACCCAATTTCTTAACAAGTTTCTTGTAAATTTATGTTTTGTTTGCTTTTTTGGGTGTATAGGTTTGTCTTTATTTTAATGTTAGTTTTTTTTTGTTTAATCACAGAAATATTTTAACTTAAAATAAAAAGTAAAAAAATTTAGAAATTATTTTCAATGAAAAGAAAATATCTCAAGAACAGAATAAAAATGAAATGATTTTAAAATGAATTTATTTCGAACGAAAACAAAATTTTATGTTTCAAAAAAATTGAAACTAATTTAAAAAAAATATATTTGAAAAGAAAAGCATTGTAAACTAAATTAAAAGCAAAATTGTCCATGGCCTATCGTTGCCATAGCAAAAAAAAAAAAAGTGTGGCCTATCGTTGCCATAGACCAGAATGCATTTAGGTGCATCTGTTTTCAAGATGGCGACTGCACGGATTCGAAACGAAGAGTGGCAGCAGGACGACGATCTAAAAGATATGTTAGCTCGATATGTAAAAGAAAATCTTAGACGCAGAGAGATCTTAGACTTCGTGTGTAGGGATTTTGATCAATGTGCGTTGAGTCTTCGGCCTCTGGACAGACGACTTGAGTATTTTAACATCCGGTACACTGACCGTAACGTTGAGCTTGGCGAGATCGAAACTGCGGTGAGACAAGAAATGGATGGCCCAGGTAAACTTTTTGGATATAGAGCTTTGCACAAAAAACTAAGGCAGGTTCACGAGCTAAATGTTCCACGAGACGTTGTGTATGCAGTGATGTACAATGTGGACCCAGTTGCTCTCGAGGAAAGAGCTCCTCAATTCAAGAAGAAGAAGCCTAAAAGCAACTTCACATCACGTGGCTCAAACTGGGGGCACTCCCTCGATGGTCACGATAAACTGATGGGATACCAGAACAGTACTTTTCCAATTGCAACTTATATGGTTGTATGGATACGTGCAGCAGGAAAATATTGTGGATAAGCGTTTGGATCAGCAACAGCGACCCCAATATCATCGGCAGATTTTATCTTGAACATTTATTCAAATCAAGGAAAATTGCAGCCAAACTGAGACTGGATAGAGGGTCAGAAACAGGAGTTATGGCCACAAATCATGCTTTTCTTCGACAACACCATGGTGACATGGACCCCTTAGAAACAGTTATCTATGGGCCATCAACTTCAAATCAGGTGAGGTTAGCAGACTTTTTTTTACTTTTTATGTTTTTACTTTAATTTTTCTAAAAATGAGAAATAAGTCCCAAATATGAACTTAATACCCAGACCCACGGCTGGCATCAAGTTTTGTGTCAACTGTATACCTTTTAGATGAATTGTAACAACTATAGTCCAGTTGACCCATAACATCATTGGCCATGAAACATACTCAGTTGTAGCAGGTGTTGCAGCCTGCAATGACAGCTCTACCAGCTCTACCTCCATGGAATGTTCAAGGCTAAATTGATCAATCATTTCATTTATAATAGGAACATGTATATTTTGATTACAGGAAATCTGAGAATGCCTTAACCCCAGACTTGATTTCCAGCCATTATGGGAGTGCGATTGTTGATCATTTTCCCAGCAATCATGTGGGCCAAGCAATGAATGCGGACTCTCAAAATGGCAGGAAATGAAGCCTACCTTAACCCTTCATACAAAAAACGATTCTAGTTTGCTGCTTATGCTAATTAGACATGATGTAAACCGTAAAACGTACCAGTATATTGTGTGATCATAATAATTATACATGGACAGATCGAAAGGTTTTGGAGGGAACTGCATGAAAGGTTGGAAAGGTTTTTCAAGTTGCCCCTGAACCAACTAAAAGAACAAGGTCAATATGATCCCCATGATGAAAACCACAGGTACTGAGCTAGACATATAGACATTACTTTCATTAGACATTACCTTCTTTGTAACGTGCATTTGATCATATTCATATGTTAATTTGCACCTAAGAAATATTAAATATTATTATTATGTCATAATTTAGTTTATTTGAGCAATTTTAAAGTTGCGCCCCTATATTAATGAGAAAAGCTGAATGGTGAATTTAGTTTTCCTGCAACCCAGTATAATAAGAGAGAACCACTCTTATCCCTTTTGTTTCAAACACCAGCATTAACTGAACCACAAGCCATATGCCAGCAAATTAATTGTAACAAGGAAATATATGCTTGCTATGGACAGGAGAGTCACGACCAAAGTAAAAATCCAATTTTCTATTTAAGTGTCTGTGTATGGCCACACAGAAATGCAGATTAAGAGCAGGAGTTTCAACACTTATCAATCTGCGTATATAGCACTGTGTAAGTATTAAACTGTCCAATTAAGAGAATTTTGCAAACAGAGCCTGACAGTACACATTACTTTTTCACAGGCTTCTCTTGGCATATGTGATGATACCAATAGTTCAAAGGGAAGTCAACACCTTTGTAGATGTGGTATGGAACAGTCACAGGATCCGTGAGCAAAAAAACACTTTCCTTCCTGATGGAGTGCCAAACCACATTTACAGTTTTCCAGAGAAATATGGACTGGAGGAATGTGGTAGGTATCAATGACTTTGTTCCCTGAGTTTCTCTTTTTAATTGGTAGTCCTGCTTGAGCACTACACAACTTGTAAGATGAAATAAAAAGAGCAAGAGTTGTACCCTTTAATTGAAACCCTGTTAGTGTGTATGTGAGAAATCAGATAGTGGACCTTGCAAAATAGATGTTGTTTTTAGGGTTTTCGACTCCCACAAAATATGGAAATTCAAATCCCGCTTTAAAAAAAATTACCCAAATTCTGGTGATCATAAAAAAGAAATCATAAAGTCATAGAATGAGAGAGCGTGAATTTCATTCAAATACTTTCTTCTTTTCCCCTGTTTGAGACATATTTCCTAAATAAGATGAATTTACTGCTTTTACTGAAAAGTTCTCACCTTCATTAAAAATGGAGTTATGTGTACCTATTTTGAAGGCTGGGAAGTCACAGAGGAACAGCTAGCAGAAGTTGCAGAACTTTCAGATGTGCTTGCTGACAATGATGACTATTTGAGTGCTGAGTTCAGGAATAAATGTGAACAAGTAATTGCTGATCCATTGGAGATTGATTTCAGTGATTTTGCCTATGCCTTTCGTTACCTCAAGGAAAATGTAGATATACATGTACATGCATAGCAAGAAGATGTAATGAGGATGTAGATACACCTGTACGAGCACAGCTATGATTATATACCTTTACTATGAAATTTCTTTTTGGAATAGCCTTTCAATGTTATGAGTAGCAAAGAAACATTACTTTCAGCAACATTGTGAACCAAGAGCATACTGGAGCCACCAGTTCAAGCAGTTATATTAAGTCAGCTTGTTTTGCTTTTTAAGTTCTACAAACAGGAATGTTTAATTTAATTGCACATAGCATTTTGTATCCTAGAGCTCAGTATTGGTTAATGGAATAGCAACTTAGTAATACGGGCCTGTAAGTTGACAAGCCCCAGAACTGAGGCAGATGTGGTTCACATTGTTCAAATATAAATGTTGTGATTTTCATATGTTAAGTACTAGCTAGTTAGCATGAGAACAATATGATTTAAATTTGAAATTCAAAACCCCTGACTGAGTTTTGTAACAAAAAAGATATAATATGTTAAATGTATTTGAATCAGTGCCAAAGTCAGATTTTTTTATTTGCAATTTGCCAAAAGCAGATGTCATGTTTGAAAAAGATCTGAGTAACCAGGCTCCTCAATAAAAAAGGTGACTTTAAAGTCATTTTGAAAATACTTGCCTGAGTGCAATTTTAGAAAATTGACCATTCCCCCATAAATAATTTCTGATGGGTGTGGTTAGAGGTTTAATTATTTCAGGTGCGAGTAGTGGTGGTAGTACCTTACCAAATAAAAGAAAAAAATTACAATAAGCCCAATAAATGTAACATCAAGTCCTTAGATCACAAAATGAACAACTTTAATATTACAACAAACCCTATGTGAATGTCATATGTCTTTGTTTCCTTTTTTCATTACTTCATACTTTTGCCTTTAATACTTTTACTAATTGTGCTTTGAAATGCTTTTGGTATGTTGCAAAGTCTATCCTCAATATCATACATGAACATTAACTATTGTCACCATGAAAATTAAACTGTACAATAATGAGACCTTAAGAACTCAACTACAATGAGGAATTCATTCCTTAAATTGCAAATATCAATCTAATAAAATGTACTTATATAATAAAATATGTATAACTAAATGCTTAACAATTTTCTAATAAGCCATAACCATTAAAATCAATAACAATAACCTGATGCACTTTTCATCAAGGTGTTACCTCTTCGAAAAAAGGCGGATAATACTGTTCATGCTCTTGTACAAAAATAAACTAATGAGACTTTGGATCATTTGTGAAAAAACCTCACCAAAAAGCTATGCTTCCAAAAATATCTTCTATCTTCTATAGTTACCTACTATGTATTTCTTAACACTCTTTGATAACTAGGCTCTTAGAAAAAGTTGGATAAAGAAGACAAGCACGAACTGGTACCTCTTCTGTTGCTATGGTTACTGCATGGCTACAACCATAAATGATCAACTATTAGGGGCCAAACATTTAACATTGGAACGTGGCCAGGCCATTTACAGGATAAAACCCCTTCAAGCTGTTTTGGGGTCAAACAACCACAACAACAACATAACAATAACAATACGCCGCCGCTCACAGAGAACTTCAACCGGAGCGTCTTGGACTTTACCCTCAATGAATCGCACGTGGATTACTTTCAAGTTTGGTAACTGTTTTAGCGAGTAAGAAGATGGCCCTTGCTCCCCTGCGAGTACATCGCATGACATCGTTTCCAACATACCGAAGTGCTTCATGCAAGCTCTCTTGATGTTGCTGATGGAGATTTCGTCGAAGTCTTCGAAGGACACGAACTCGCGCGCACCAACTCGAGAGTATTTCTGTGCTTTTCCCGAAACCTCTGCGCTAAGGCGCTGTACAACTAAGGTCTCAAGCTCTTTGGCTGCCTTACTAGAATCCTTCTTGGCTCTCCTCCCTTGGCACAGCTCCTTCATTTTATCTTTAAACTTACTCCAAGTTTGACCTCCGGCAGCCATTCTTGAAAACAGATGCACCGAAATGCATTCTGGTCTATGGCAACGATAGGCCACACGTCTTTTTTTCTTTTTTTTTTTTTTTTTGCTATGGCAACGATAGGCCATGGACAACTTTGCTTTTAATTTAGTTTACAATGCCTTTCTTTTCAAATATATTTTTTTAAAATTAGTTTCAATTTTTTTGAAACATAAAATTTTGTTTTCGTTCGAAATAAATTCATTTTAAAATCATTTCGTTTTTATTCTGTTCTTGAGATATTTTCTTTTCATTGAAAATAATTTCTGAATTTATTTACTTTTTATTTTAAGTTAAAATATTTCTGTGATTAAACAAAAAAATACTAACATTGAAATAAAAATAAACACCCAAAAAGCAAACAAAACATAAATTTACAAGAAACTTGTTAAGAAATTGGGTTTTTTGTTATGGCAGTCTTAGGCCACCATAGAGGTAGGGTCACCCTTCAGGAAGGGGAAGCTCTGTAACAATCTTCGTCGATTCGTAATCGACGTTTATCACTGAATTTGATAAAAGTCTCACACTAAAATTAAAATGTTTCTTCCAGTTTGTCACTGATCAACATCAATATCGTCAAATTTACATATTATTAAGCTCTATATCCTCCAATATTAAATTGGCGCCATCTCGATCCCTAAGACAGTGATTCAGCGATTTTAACAACTCTTTCAGTCCCTTGCGGTATTTGTGATTGATTACTAGAAAACCCCGCACATTAAACATGGATGCAATACTCTTTTCATTAAAAACAAACAGCCAGTGTTAATGCACAGTTTGAGACGGAACGGAAGTTACCTGCGTGTGTCTAATAATAGGGATATGCTGAAATATCACCCTTTGCCTTCCTTCCGAATAAAGAAAGCGTGAAATGACCATATTCAAGGGGCAATTAGCACATGATTTGATAAAAGTCTCACACTAAAATGAACATTTTTCTTCCAGTTTGTCACTGATCAACATCAATATCGTCAAATTTACATATTATTAAGCTCTATATCATCCAATTTTAAATTGGCGCCATCTCAATCCCTAAGACAGTGATTCAGCGATTTTAACAACTCTTTCAGTCCCTTGCGGTATTTGTGATTGAATGAAAAAACAATTAAGGGCGTTATGGCGGCGTTAGAAAACAAAAAGAAATGCACGGCAAACGAAAGTGGTTCCATGTGGTGAGGTATTCTCCACTTCCAAACAAAATAAAACAGAAATGCGTAGACAAAGAAAGGCAGCACGCAGATCGAAAAAGCAGCCATTATGGCGAAGACATATCGGAATACTTTCTTGTTTTCTTGGTGTCGCCGGTGTGAAAAAGATGAGCTCCTTTGACGTCCTTCCTTCCTTAAAGTGGAAATGATTCGAGAATACAGCACTATTATAGTAGCATAAGGTAAGAGGATGACTAAAACTGATACGATGATCATATAAAGTTCTTGCGTTTTCCGAGGATCGAAATCTGGCGCCCAGGTAAAAATGCAGTACGCGGTGCTGTTTTGAGAAAAGAGCCGAACGGTGTAAAAATATGTGGAGTGTAGAAGCATTGACGAAAGCCACACAAGCGGAATAACGATTTTACAACGTTTAGCTGTTATGATCGCAGGCCGAAATGGAAAAACGATTCCTCGATATCTATCGATAGAGATGACCACCAGGCTCTGAATTGAAACAGCCGTTGAAATGTCTTGGAGGATATAGGCAAGCTTGCATGATATCAAGCCCACAGTTCCGCCTATGAGCCACCTTCGAGGCCCAACCACAATCTCGGTGAGTTGCATTGGTACGGCGACGGAGGACATAAGCAAGTCTGATGTTGCCATGTTTGCAATGAGGTAGTTCACAGTCGTCCGCATTCTCCTTTTCCGCGCTACAATTGTGATGATGAAGCAGTTTCCGAATAGAGAAACGATCAGAATTAGGCTGTATCCCAAAATTTTAACGGCTTTTATAGCAGAAGTTGTCCCAGCGCACTGGTGGCAGTTTGTCAGGACTGTCGTTAAATTGTGCACGGACGAGTTTAAAGACTGATTCATGACGAATAAAACTGATGATGCTCACTTCAGGTTTCTCGGATAATGGACTGTTGAAAGCAAATCATTAAGAGTCCGGCCACTGTTTCTGAAATTGCATGACCCGTTAGCTACAAAGGAGATCGATAAAAGACGGTATCAGCTCCTCAGGTCCCACTTTGCGGTTTGAAATCAAATGAATCAGACAAATCATTAAAAAAAACTTACATACTTATATTGGCTTCACGAAACTGACTGAATCCTCTGACATATCTGAAATTTTATGACGCAAATTTAACGAAATAATTTGATAACAACCTCTTTTATTGGCCTATTTTTTCCACTTAGCCCTTTTAAATCTACTGAAGTTCTTATGCTTATGGCAATTATTTTTCTTTTCTTTCTATGTTTCGTAGGCTCTTCGACATTAAATTGTAATAAATAAATAAATAATCGTTCGACCATTTTTGTATGAAACTGAAATTGAAGGACGAAGATGTTGCAGAACGTTTGGATTTTAGCCAGTTGGATAGCATCCATGCATTCTAACCGGGATTTTAAGTCTAATTAATGGCCAGAGCGGTGTCATTAGAGATACCTGGAGTGTTGCCTTGTTAGAGGCCTGAAAATGACGCAGCCACTGTTTCACATATGGCAACTATTTAGGCTACAGCATAAATTATGCATTGCTACTTAAAGACTAAACAACCACCAACCTCTTCCGCTTCAATTAAGAAAGAAATATCCAACGCAGAAAAACGAAATTAAACGAAAACAAAACTAAGCCTGAGGACATTTGTACATATATTCTTGTTGGACTTAGTTTTTCATCTTGAATCAGATAAGGACTCTTTTCCTGGCTGTCTTGCGCTGCGGCGGCATGCGTTAAGGCGGTGTGGAAGAAAATCTTATACGACAAATCGTCCCCACCCGACTCAACATGACTCATATTATTCTTCAAGCTTTATTAGGAGATATTAAACTTTTACACTTTTTTTCTCTGTTCAAGGAATTACCATGGTAGTAAACATTTTCAATTCACTTTGAGCCTCCTAAGTGGCTGCGGTTGTAAAATATTTAATTAATGAAACGGCTAAATAAACTGAAAGTTGGCACAAGTCACAAAGTTCTTAATTTGCATGATAATCGAAATATTTCTAAAATAGTCACCAAAAGATTGTCTGTGGAATTGAGACCTGTTAGATGAAGGGTTTCTTTTAACGTTCGATCAAGTTTAGGGCCTAAGCAGTGTCTCTGATTTTATATGCGAAGGCTTTATCTCAGTAACGTTTCAGTCGCCGTTCACTTTCTCACAACAAAGGTCCATTTCACCTGCTTGTATTCATCTTTCACCGCTGTTCACGTGCAATGAATATATACTAGGTATACCTATCGATAGAGTGCCAACGAGACTGAAACACTCAAATCATCTACATATATCCATTCACTGTGATTATTTACAGCTACCGTGAAATGATGACCGACACAACGTACCATGCCTTTGAGTTCACAACTTTCACCAACAGTACCGGTTAAAAGTAAGTTGATCCTCGTTCCTCGATTCCTGCGAGTTTCGAGCATCGAGGATCGAGGCTCAGCTATCGAGAATCGAGTCGGGGATCGCGTCTCGCAAGATCAGAGATAATGAGCTTGTCGCTTGACTGATCACTCGATAGACCTTTCGAGCAAATTGGGATCACATCTTGAAAAGCAACTTGGAGCAATTACAAAATACTCGTCCACATCGCTTACATATTCCTTCAGCTACTCGAAGGAAGGCAAACGATGCAAGAGTAGTCTTTCAGTAAGCGATATGTTTCTAAAAATGCAAACCTCTTACAACTGACAGATGGGCCGCGATTCGCAGAAATCAACGCTTGAGAAAGAACATTGGCCGAGGACTGACCACACCACTACAATATCTCGCAATAAGTAACAAATGTTCGATGAAGAAAACTTGGCCAACCTCTAAAGTTTATCTGAGTGTTGCATGTTTTTGTCACAGACACGCATAATTTCAACATGAAATTCGATACGCGCAGGTGTTAATACATGTGGCCGGTCCGATTAATGTTCACTCTTAATGGTGCTCGTTCGTAACTTTATTTCGTTGAAACAGGGTTTTCTTCGACCGTTCTTAGGAATAAATTTTACAATGTAACTCCTCCAAACTAGAGACACAAATGTGTGTAATTCGTTATGGTATGCAAATTTTCTGTTCTCACGTGCGTTGACTGTTAAGTCTATTTTAAATTCGATGTTTTCTTTGTGCTATTTTTGGCCGAAGAGTGAAGATCATCTCGTCGACGTTTCTATCCAAATTAATGTACACGTATTTCACTTCGGATGTTTCCTCGGAGTTTTTCTAGTGTTCCCATCGAACGTTTGTCAATTTATTTATTTCAAAGGCCAGGAGCGATTTTCGATAAGCTACCATGTGTTGTTTCAGTCCTCGTGGTTGTTTATAATGAGAGGCTTTGGAAACTTGTTCGATCAACCGCACCAGCCTTTAATTCCTTACGCTTGCCAAGCGACTACTGGCTAGCAACTACGCTATTCGCGTACTTGTACACTGTGCATTTTCGTCGAGAAATAGGCTGCTAATTCTTGAAATTTTGATCGCTTTTGATGACAGTGTCCGCGATGAACCGCAGCGATCTTGATTCGTTGAACGAACGGCCATACATTGTATGAACCTACATGTAGCATCGGAATTTTTATGCAGAAAAAAAGCACAACGCTGTAACTTCGAATGTCTTTTGACCTTGTTTTTTTTTTAGTGCAGTATGCGATATTTCCTCGAGAAGTACACCGCGTCCTCAAAACAAAAAACTTTTGACAGTATTTGACCGCGCTGTCCTTTAGCGTGAATGCGTTGCGTTGTTCGAACGGAAACTGTTGTACTGTCTTTTTGTCCATACAGAACAACTGTGTTCTTTCCTCAAGAACTCGAAAAGTCTCCAAACAGACGCCGAACAAACTCCTCCAAAACCCACAGAATCTCAGCGGGCAAAGATAACGAAAGGGAAGCAACGCTTGTGCGCCCAGTACCGCCTTTTGATTGGTTAACACCAAAATCTAACACGTCTTTTCATTGGTTCCAATGGTTCCGTCGTTGCAATTGGCTCAAACCAAAGTCTCAGGGGAATCTACATTACATTAGGTTACACTTTTTGAAGCTCGATCGAGAATTTTTCTGCCTATTGCCATTTCTTGCGCGGCTCGATTCTGCTGCCGCCTCGCCATCCGAGCGTCTTCGCTCGGATGGCTCGTTGGCAATTATTGCGCGCGATCCCACATTAGAGTAAAACATGCATAAAAGCCAGAGCTAGTTAGTCATGTTCCAGAGATAAAGTTATTTGTGGTTAAGATTTAAACAATGCGAAAGTCCAAAACTTCGCGTGCTTTAAACAGTGAGGAGCATGGAGTGCAGGTTGAAAATCAAAACTTAGATATATCTGATAAAGACACGGCTAAATTTTACATCCGAGTTTCCAGGCCTGGCCTGGCCTCGTGTTTTAAACTTGATAAAACACTCCTGCACATTTATTAAACATTACATAATAATGTATGGTTCTTGAAACAAAAAGACCCTAAAGTATTCATAATTTCCATATATTCATTCCAACAAAAAGACCCTTTATTTGAAAGCATGATTTCTTTAATAGCTGGTCACGTGATCAGTATCGGAAGGTATCGAAACAACCGATATTTTTTGAGAGTATCGACATATTTAAGGAAAACTGTACCAATATAAATGATATGAAATACGACATATCGATATCAGACCACTCTTATCAATTATATTTAATTAATACAAGTATAATTCAGAAAATTGAATAAGGGGCTGAGTCATGTTGGTATTGATTCGGTCTGCGGTCAATCCATATCACCAGGGCTGCGACAAATAGTACTTTACCTGAATATAAGATAAACAGATTGCTGACGGTCTTTGTTCAGGCTAGTAACCATGGTAGACATATTTCTTCCTAGTTTCCGAAGTAACATTAAAGTTCCAAATGACAAAAAGGCCCGTCAGGTACCTAACGTAATTAACAAGTTTTGAAAGGCCTAAAAACGGACACGATTGAGCTGGTTGTTATCCAACTGTTTTGCGACTTCCGCTGTGGTACCTCGTGCTAGCCGCTCGAGCGATTCAACGGTTCTACAGTCTCTAGATGCTCTGATCCATCATGGAACAGCTTTTAAACTCTTCGTCATGTGCGAGCAACTTAAAATTCAGGAGAGGAAACCACCGGTCGTTAGCCGACAATGTGTTGTATATCAATTTAAATGTGATCTGTGCGATACAGATTATATCGGCTACACTACTCGTCATCTCCATCAGCGAATTGAAGAACACAGAGCCTCAGCCGTCGGTGCACATGTGAAAGGTTGCCACGGAATTTCAAACCCCGAGTTTTCAAAACAGTTCTCCGTTTTGAAGAAATGTCAGGGAAAGCTTGACTGTCTAATCCGCGAAATGCTTTTCATCCGTGAGAAGAAACCGAAGTTGAACACACAATCAGCATCAATTCGCGCGAAAGTATTTGTTTAGAACATTTCATCGCGCGCGCACTAATTCGTTGGTTGACGTTATAAACAACCACTTAATTTAAACCTGAAACGACCGTTACATTTATCACTTGAAAATGAAGTCAAGATGACTTCGAAACGTCGTGTAATATCGCTCATTTTTGCAATCAACAGTCAACTAGCGCAAATATCCAGGAATCCACCTGTAAAGCGGACAGAGAGACAACTTCACCCTTGAATCACCATATTTACAGCAAAGCATGTTTGGCATCTCCTTCAACATGAAACCACATCTCACCTCTGGTTTCTTTCAAAGGCTTGCCTTTCTGACCCACATTCTAGCTTAATGATGCCAGCCTGGGGGCTTCTGCAGAGGATAATGCACCCACTTCATGGTATGCAAAGGGTTAAAGGACAGATTTACATGTACTTCATAAAGTAAACTAACGACTGCCGAGAGGTACAATACACAATGCAATCAATAAATACCATACAACAAAAGAAGATATTGGAAATCTGTAATCTTACGTTCCCCAAACAGGAGGTCAAAGCCCAAATGTTACATTGAAAACATCGGCAGCAAGTTTACAGTATCTCTAGTAAATGAATATCTTTGTAAAATATTTGTGTTTCGACAACGTCCGTTACCATCCGGAGCGCAAATTTAGTTCATATTTATAGCTCCAAATTTGCTAAACATTTGCTCTATTAGCAAAGTTTTCTCTTCCAAGTACCACATACATTTCAAACTTAAGTTACTCTCCGTCAAAATGGCCCGTTTAGTCAACTCATCCTTTAAATTGTGTTGATCAGTTATACATATCTCAAACCCATAAAATCGCCAAAACATTTCAGGATTCTTTCCTCGTTTAATTTTTACAGCATCACAGTTTCAAAGTGAGTACTTCATCGCATGCAGATTTTGAAAGGTTGAAACAAAACGATTCAACCGCACATCCAAAGATTTGGTCAAAGAACGGTCAAAACACCATACTGTAATTAAAAAACGTTTCCTTGTATTCCTGAATAACATGTGATGCACAATGTCGCCGATATTAGTTTCCTACAACCGAGAAGAGCTTGGAAATTGGCATCCGTGAACATTTCTATTACTTGAAAATCCCCAAAAAGAAAAAAAGCACAAAATTCAGGGGGTCTATTATACTCTGGCGGTCTGGCGGTTTAAGCCTATTTTGAATGTCGGTTCGCGGGAACATGCGTATGTTTTTTACATGTAACAAGCAAGGGTGATACTTCGTGAAAAAAGTTGACTTTGCGAGACACCAACACGACCGAGACTCGATAAAGTAGGGCTGCAACCATGGACAGCTGTTTCGTCCTTATTGGGACTCATCGGCATGGTGTAGCAGATTTAAAAGACACCAGCTTCAATGCCAGCGCCAATAAATTGCACAATGAACCCGTTCACGATATCAGGTTCCGTACCTTGGAGTCTCTTGCCACCCAATCCACGCGTTGCCACACCACGTGGCCCGCATAGCAAGGAATTCAAGAGTCACGATGGCGTCTCGCAAAGAAAAATGTAGATTGGCCAATACCAATCTTAACATTAAAACGCATGGACAAAACTCTGCTAAAAAATACACAGCATATCGGATCTGTAAAGACCTACGGTCCAAAAATATGGTAAAGTCAAAGTAATAGGGAGCTTTAGCAACGACGACGGCAACGGCAACGGTAACGGCAACGAGAACGTCACAAAACAATAGGCTTAATGAGCAAAAACAATGGCTCTAGCCCCTGCACGTGCGTTTTACATTTAGGTACATTTCTTTCCCGTCCTCTACAAAACAACAACGTGAAATGACCAAATTTTAGGTTTTCTCGAGAACGGGAGCGTGTGACTGCAAAGTTTTCTTTCTTTTTCTTTGCTTTAACGGCGTTCATAACAATTTAGTCCCTGAATAGTTCACCAGTATTTTCCAAGTTAAACAAATTGGAATAATAGCAAAAGCGTTACAAAAACGAGAAGTTCTATTTTGAAGTGACGTTTTCATTGCTCCCTAATAAGCAAAGGATCGCCAACGATAACGCTGTAAGTCAACGTAGGATCTACAAGAGATGTTTTTTGGCGGTTTACGGTCAAGAAATTATCGTGCCTTTGCGGGAAATCATAACTTTATTTCGCGGTTTTCGGTTTGCTCGTGTTTGGTGGCGGTCTTTCAAAAAGAGTTAATAGGCTCAGAAGATAGTCAGAAGACTGAACAGTCGCTTTATTTTCCTTCAAGACTGATTTCTTCTTTCCCCAAACTAGCGGGAGTTGGCCGCAGTTTCCGGTTTTCTCCCCTGCCTTGTGGGGAGGTAATTTGACCCAAGGCCAGACTTCAAAGTAACCAGACAGAGCGCGTGGAAAGATGGCGGCCGAGTTGGCGGCCGATAATATGGTCGATATAGTCAAATGCGTTGCCCTTTTTATAAGCTTTTGACAGGGCCAAAAGATTTTATCCGAAAGTATAAATCTAGAATGAAGCGGCCTCGTCCCATACAAAAATTGCAGCCGCTAAAACAGCTACCAACCTCGAACCCAGGCTCTCTCTCTTTTCCTCTCTTGTCGTAGAGAGAGAGAGACCCTGGTTAGACCTATTAACGTGACCAGTAAAAACAACAATACCGCAGCGAGGGTGGGTCGTTAATTATCACAGTAACAGTTTCTTGACTTGCCACCGCTCTCTGCCATCAATTTTTTTTACCACTCAGATTTTGGATGGTCACGTAATGGTGATGGTAATGGGATTTATATACCGTACATATCACATAGTCAGATCACATAGTGGGATCAGGACGAGAGTTTCCTTAAATGTTTACAGCCACCTACATTGACCCAAAAGGTCACAGAAGTTTTCAGTTCCCGTTTCAACCGTTTAACCCTTTCTGTTCAGCTGTGTTACCGTGAACTGTTGTGACCTAGCTTCATTGACTGTGGCTTTTCTGGTTTTATGGGTATAGCTGAAATTTCCCGCTGGTTGTTTTCATCGTAAGCCGGAGACAGCATTTCATAGGTAACTGAATGGAATTAGAAATAAGAACGGTTCCCTGTTAAAATTTAGAGGTATTCAGGAACAGAAATACGATTATTGTGCATAAATATCGTAAAGAATTTGTTAACTACATTTATTTATTTATTTATTTATTAACTTTACAACCAAAAGAGCAGCTGTTACAATGATGCAAGATTAAAAAATAAACTTAAAACATTATAGTGACAAGATACAAGAACAAGAAAACATAGAATGTAAGACGAAATAAAACAGTGCGGTTTCGGTCTTAAGAAGAAAATGAAGGCGGCTTGCGGTCTGGGAAGAACAAAATATGGCGATTTGCGGAATG
Organism: Pachyseris speciosa; assembly: GCA_016490735.1. Classification (NCBI taxonomy): domain Eukaryota; kingdom Metazoa; phylum Cnidaria; class Anthozoa; order Scleractinia; family Pachyseridae; genus Pachyseris; species Pachyseris speciosa. The sequence continues at coordinate 836,634 of JAEMWC010000252.1, read as the reverse complement.
CACAGACCCCTATAATAGACCCTCAATTCAGTTAGCTGACAATAGTGCGCCTTTAAAGAGCTACAAAACGTTTACATGTATTTAAAAGTGCTAGAATGTTTTTTTTTTGTCGTTGTTGTTTTTGTTTTTTTTCGTTTTTTTCAATACAATTTTATTTACGCGACAATGTCTTATGCTTACGTGACCTTCTAACATGTATGCTTACCCTTCACTTACACTGTAATTACTTGCACTACTTACCATGCAATCACACTAACTAAATTTCAGTTGGCCGCCTTACAATGCTCTTTTTATAGTGTATATAATATAATGTTCCATATTATCCATATTATTGTGTTATATTTACGTATATACTTACACAATACTTATAAAAGCCGAGGATGAAAAGGACACAATACAATTTTAAAAAGACAGAAAAAAGTTCCATTTGTTCTTGAATTCCTTTTCCTTTTAGAAGTGACAAACACGACAGAAAAACAAACTAAAACGAAAAACGCTGGAGTTTAGAGCTTATTCTAGCTTAACTGTCCATTAGCTTTCCAGCAGATTGCTGTCAGACTCAGAGCAACCATCCCACACGACATCAGCATATTCTAGAGATGAACGCACCAGAGATTTATATAACAACAGTGAATAACGGCTCAATCGATATTTCAGGGGTTTAAGAACATTTAATTTTTTTGAGGCCTTTTGGTGTATCTTTAATATGTGTGCTCGCCAAGACAAATTAGACGACAACGTCAAACCAAGATGTTCATGAACTGCTTAATTGTCCATTACCTTTCCAACAGATTGCTGTCAGACTCAGAGCAACCATTCCACACGACATCAACATATTCTAAAGATGAACGCACCAGAGATTTATATAACACCTCAAGTGAATAACGGTTCAATCGATATTTCAAGGGTTTAAGAAGATTTAATTTTTTAGAGGCCTTTTGGTGTTTCTTTAAAATGTATGCTCACCAAGACAAATAAGACGACAACGTCAAACCAAGATGTTCATGAACTGCTTAATTGTCCATTACCTTTCCAACAGATTGCTGTCAGACTCAGAGCAACCATTCCACACGACATCAACATATTCTAAAGATGAACGCACCAGAGATTTATATAACACCTCAAGTGAATAACGGCTCAATCGATATTTCAAGGGTTTAAGAAGATTTAATTTTTTAGAGGCCTTTTGGTGTTTCTTTAAAATGTATGCTCACCAAGACAAATAAGACGACAACGTCAAACCAAGATGTTCATGAACTGCTTAATTGTCCATTAGCTTTCCAACAGATTGCTGTCAGACTCAGAGCAACCATTAGACGACAAAGACAAATTAGACGACAACGTCAAACCAAGATGTTCATGAACTGATTAATTGTCCATTAGCTTTCCAACAGATTGCTGTCAGACTCAGAGCAACCATTAGACGACAAAGACAAATTAGACGACAACGTCAAACCAAGATGTTCATGAACTGCTAAATCGTCAATTGTGACACCATTCATTATCAATGTGTGTGTGTGTTGGGGAGGGGGGGGGGGGGGGGGGTGGTGATCCAGCTTATCTCTCTTAGACGAAAAATCATCGACTTAGTCTTAGTTGCATTCATTGTTACCAACCATCGGTTGGCCCAAGATATCGATGCCAAATGTAAACTTGTTTATGCTGTTCAGTCTTTTATCTCCCAATCAAATCGTTTCTCGTAATTGAATCTATTTATTTATTTTATTTCATTTTATATTTTTATTTTATTGTTTTAGTTTCTGTTTTTGTTGTTGTTGTTGTCGTTGTTGTGTCTTAGCTTTGACCGTGATGTTTGATAATAATAATAATAATAATAATAATAATAATAATGTAAACAGCATAGGCTCTCTTGATGTGCACTATGTCAGTCTTAGAGCAAATGCCGAAAAAAAATTGTTTAAATAACAAGAAAACAAAACTGTTCATTAGGTATCCATATAGAAAGGAAATTGTGATGTTTCTTCGCCACGGTAAAGAGCGCCGTCGATGATGAGTTTTTCGACTCTTCTTCTCGCACTTTGTTGCCTTTAGAATCAGATACAGCTTTTTTCTTATTTCGTCGACTTCTTCAGAGAAATCGTCGGATATTCCAAATCCGGTACCTCTTGAGAGATTCATAATAAAGGATTTGATAAAAACTTTGTCTTGCAAATCCGTCAGCTTAACCATAATCGGTCGCGGTTGAGGATCTTGGCCATTTGATAGTCGCTTTGTGTTGTTTGTCTGTGAACTCTGTCAAAACGAATCTTTTCGTCATCGACTGGTGGCGAGCTCGGTGTCGCTGTTCGATTCGTTTTCACATTTCTTTATGCAAAAAATTTCATATTACCTTAAAGACTGTGGCATTCGAGCTTAGCATGTAGCTCTTTAAGTTTGAGCTCGATGCGTTCACTGGAGGTGTTGGCCGCTTCTCGTTTGAAATTTATAATGAATTTCAGGTCCTCAATCTCTGCTTGCGAATGCTCCAAGCTCGTTTGGAGAGATTTGTTTTCTTCCTCGAGGGGAGTTATATCCTCTTTTTATAAGCTTCCAACTCGTGAAGTATACCTAAAAGCATGTCGGCTTTCTCTTCTATGCCGCAGAGACTCGAGTTTGTTGTTTCGAAGCACTCATTGCATCCCTGCTCATGATGTTGATCGCTTTGAGAGCTACACTTCCTTGTCCCCTTCCTGCCTCTTTCTGCGGCTTCCTTTCTTTTCGCTGGCTCGTCAGGGATTATAAATAGATAATAAATAAATCTTAACCACCAAGAGATGCAAAACTGAAAAAAAAAAAAAAAACACTACGAGCACATTTTCGCCGTGCCCGCCGTCCTTCGTGCCTCGACCAAGTCCCCTAGAATGTTTGTTTTGTTTGTAGTAGTCCTAGTTTGGATACGAAAATTTGGTTTATCAACGGAGTTGATAATGTAAATTGACCACCGTACAGGGATTCGATTAGCTGACGTTTCGAGCGTTAGCGGATCGAGGAATTGTGGGTTGTGTATGGTTTATATACAGAAAACGGAGCTACGCTATTGGTGTTAACATGGTAACGTGAAAAACAGGTCGGAATAAATTAATTGAATGAAAAGCGCTCGTTGATACCGTGGGGATTAAGAGTGCCAATTTGAAAGATCAGTTTTTGCTCGAGAATTTTACGGCTTTCCGTGGTACCTTGATGTAGGGAAAGGCCGGAGATCGACATGTGTTGTTTGGAATGGTTAGGGAGATTAAAATGCCGAGCAACAGGTTTGGATGCGTCTTTGTCATCTTTCTCAACATCACGAAGATGTTCTCGGAATCGGTCACCTAGTCGTCTTCCTGTTTCGCCGATGTATAACTTTTTGCATAATGTGCAGGTTATGCAATAGATAACATTTGCGGAGGTACACGTGAAACGATCAGTGATCTTAACAGATCGCTTAGGGCCCGATATTTTGTCAGTGTTTTGAATGAAAGGACAAGTTTTGTATATAAACCATACACAACCCACAATTCCTCGATCCGCTCCGACGAAGGGCTAACGCTCGAAACGTCAGCTAATCGAATCCCTGTACGGTGGTCAATTTACATTATCAACTCCGTTGATAAACCAAATTTTCGTGTTTCACTCCCCCACCGACGCAGTACCACAGTTTCTTTAGAAACTAATCCCCTTTATTCACTAGTTTGGATACTCCTCGGATTTTCTATAACTTTTTTCTCTTGTTAAATGAAACTTCTTAATAAAGTTATAATTACATTTCATAATCCTACCGATAAACAGCGCGATTATTCCTTTGCAGTTTCAAGTTCCATTAAGACCAACCAAAAAAGAGGCACAGCTTATTTGGTTTGATTAGTGGGGTGCGCAGAGGATATACCACAGCTCAATATCGATCCACTGCTATTAGGGCCAGACTCTGACGGTGGAAACATAAACTAAAAAAGAACAAGCTGACACAAGGCCCGACCAAGAGGGCCAACGTTAAGCCAAACCCCGCGGTCGGAATGCAGCTCCGTTATGTCTCTCCAAAAATTTACAATCTTTTACACTATTTGTAAGTGTTATTTTGTTTAATTCACTTTTTGCGATCATATGCTTCAGTCTTATTTCTTATGCACGTCTTAGACTTCATTATTTGTTTAATATATCGAGTACTTTTTGCATCAATTATTGTACACCTATTAGAAAGAATGCAAATTCTTTATTGAGGCGCACATATTTTTTCCCCTCGAGACAACGTTTATTGCAAGACTTGAACAAATCGTAACTTTGAAAATAACTTCATTGAATGTCAGGGGACTCAGGGATGACGCTAAGAGAAGAGAAGTGTTCAATTGGCTTCGCGCAAAAAGGCCATCAATATGCATGCTCCAAGAAGTACATTGTATTGAAAAAACAAATAACTTGTGGAGAGCAGAATGGGGCTATCAAGCTTACTTCACCTCTTTTGAAAGCAACAAAGCAGGTGTCTGTATTCTTTTTAACAATAATTTTAACCTACAGATCCAAAGACTTTACACCGATCCTGCAGGGAGATTTATTATTTGTGACTTAAAAGCTAACGAAAAGTTCTTGACTCTCGCTAACATCTACGCTCCCAACGAGGATAAACCTTCTTTCTTTCAAAACTTTTACGATCATCTTTTAAATTTCAAATGTGAAGACATAATAATTGGCGGAGACTTCAACCTCGTTCTCAATATCGAAAATGACAAAAAAGGAGGCCTTGCCAAAACTCACCAAAATAGCTTGAAGACTATTCAAGAAATTTCAGAGAACCTTGATCTACTTGACGTCTGGAGAATTTACAATCCGGATGACAAAAGGTACACGTGGAGACAACGACAACCTAAGGTTCAATGTAGACTTGATTTCTTTTTAATAAGCCAAAGCGTTATTGGTGACGTCACTAACACCGATATAGTGCCAGGATATAAAACACACCATTCCATGATTACATTAGATCTGTCTCTCCATACAAATAGCAGAGGACCCGGCCTTTGGAAATTAAATACCTCTTTTTTAACCGAAACTGCTTATGTTAATCTCATAAAGACGACGATTAACGAAGTTCAAGACGAATATGAAAACGACGACAGAGTAAAATCTGCTCTATTGTGGGAGATGATTAAGCTTAAAATAAGGGAAAAATCGCTTCAATACGCAGCGAACAAAACTAAGAAAATGAAGGACCGTGAGGCGGAACTAGAGCAGGCAATTTCCAAACTAGAATTGAAAATGGACAACGGGGAATCTAGCGAAACGGAAAATTCTGAACTCGTAGAACAACTGAGTGATTTAAAGCGTGAGCTAGAAAGAATTATTGAATTTCGTACGAAAGGTTCCATATTGAGAGCTAAAATTAAATGGCACAATGAAGGAGAAAAAAATACGAAATATTTCCTTAACCTAGAAAAGAGGCACTATAAGCAAGGTACTATAAGCCAACTTAAAGTGGACAAAAATAACTTTATCACATCGGATCAGGAAATTTTAGCAGAAGGTGAATCCTTTTTCGTAAATCTATATACATCCAACAGAAATGTATACAATTTAATCAACAGATATGATTTCTTTAAACATGAAAACGACACCGTCCTGAATGACGAGCAACGGAACAATTGCGAAGGCCTCTTAACAGAAGGAGAATGCCTTGCAGCCCTGAAAACCATGGAACTGGGAAAAACCCCGGGATCCGATGGGCTACCTGCAGAATTTTATAGAGTCTTTTGGACAAATATATCAAACTTGTTGATTAAGGCTCTAAATTACGCGCAAGAAACGAGTCAGCTTTCCATCACACAAAGAAGAGGGGTAATCAAACTCATTCCTAAGAAAGACGCTGAGCCATATCTCATTAAAAACTGGAGACCCCTTACTCTTCTCAACTGCGACTACAAAATTGCAGCAAAGGCCGTGGCCAACAGGCTGAAAAAGGTTCTCTCCGATCTCATCAGTTGTGATCAAACTGGCTTTATGAAAGGCAGGTTTATAGGTGAAAACATTCGATTAATAGACTATGTTATTCGTTTTACCAAAGAAAGAAACATCCCAGGGTTATTATTATTTCTCGATTTCGAGAAAGCTTTTGACACGATCGAATGGCCTTTTATCATAAAATCTCTTCAATACTTCGGTTTCGGCCCAAGCGTTGTAAACTGGGTCAAATGCTTTTACAGCAACATAGAGAGCTGCTTTTTAAACAACGGATGGACAAGCAACTTCTTTAAAATTGAAAGAGGAGTCAGGCAGGGGTGCCCTTTGTCTCCATATCTATTTGTCCTTTCAGTTGAAGTGTTAGCCAAGGCTTTTAAAAGGAACAGCAATATCAAAGGAATACATGTTGACCAAGAGGAAATCAAAATAAGCCAATATGCAGACGATACAACCTTAATATTAAATGGTTCACAGACGTCGCTCTCAGCTGCTCTTAACACACTCGACGATTTTGGGGAAGCGTCGGGTCTCAAACTAAACAGTAAGAAAACGGAAGCAATCTGGATCGGAACAAATAGTGGAAAAAAAGAAATTCTTCTGCCAGAAAGAAATTTCAGATGGCAAACAAACAAAGTAAAATCTTTAGGAGTATGGTTTACGACAGACCCTGAAAACACTGTACTTTTAAACTATAAGGAAAAACTTGAAAAAATTAGAAATACTCTAAGTAACTGGAAATACCGCAGATTAACCTTAAGTGGGAAGATCACAGTCTTAAAAACCCTAGTAGCTTCCCAAATTGTGTACGTCTTGGCACCTTTGTGCACAAACAAAAAAATAATTAGCGAGATTAACAAGCTCTTTTATTTGTTTCTTTGGAACGGAAAGGGCGATAAAATAAAGCGAGATATTATGATCAACAATTACCCAGCAGGTGGCCTTAAAATGATTGACATTTTGTCTTTCAATAAAGCACTAAAAGCCACTTGGATAAAGAAGTACTTGGACACAGGCAATCAAGGTAAATGGAAACTTTTTTTCGATCTTGAACTAAAAAAGTTTGAGTGTACCCTACCTTTCACAAGCAATCTTAATAAGATAGACACAGCTAATATCTTCAGAACGCAAGACAGTTTCTTAAAGGAAATTCTCTTAATCTGGTCAGAAATCAATTTTGAAGAGAATATAACATCGGAAAGCCAGCTTACAGAACAAAGTGTATGGTACAACTCACTTATAAGGATCAACGACAGCCCTATTTTCTTTAAAGAATGGTATCGTAAAGGCATTACAAAAGTCAAGCACTTAAGGAACAGAGAAGGAAAATTCCTCACTCTACCAGAATTTTTAAACAAATACAACATCAAGGTCCAACCCTTAGTATACTATGGAATAATTTCCGCACTTAAAACGCTATGTAACACATCCAACCAAGGAGACCTCACAAACGAAGGCAATGGATACGAAAGTTATTCGACAAAACTAATTAAAGCCCAAAAAGCAAGCAGGCTGGTGTATGACAAATTAATTACAAAGAAAAGTGCCGCTCCTATTACAAGTCAGCAAAAATGGATCGAAGACTGCAACCTAGGTCAAAACGAAATAAAGTGGGGCTCGACCTACCAACTAACCCATAAAATCACAAAAAGCACAAAACTGAGGGAATTTCAGTTCAAACTTTTGCACAGAAGAATTCCAACAAATGCTTTCTTGACTAAGATAAGGATAAAAGAAAACCCCAACTGCTCCTTTTGTAAAAAAGAACCAGAAAAACTCATACACCTTTTTTGGTCCTGCACAAAAACGGCACTCTTCTGGGAGAGCATCATAGCGCGATTAAAACTCTGCCAAATTATTCCTGATAGCTACTCTGCAGACATGACTGTTATATTAGGCCTAAGATCAGACTCCTCTAAACTTCAACGCCAGATCAATTTTTGTTTCCTTATTGCCAGGCACTATATCTGGCTCTGCAAAACAAAAGAATCTATACCTCTATTGCAAGGTTTTCTCAAATACCTAAAGACAATGTACAACATACAAGTACAAGCAGAAGCAAACAACCTTCTACCCAAACAATGGTCTTTCCTACACGATACCTCTTAGAAACTGTCGTTTTTAAATATAGCGCTATCCCCAACGCCCCTGATATTCTCTGTCCTTTATCCGTTAGCTTATACTGCCTCAATAACGCCATAGCAAATTATCTTGCAAACAAGTTTCTTCTGATGCAAATATGTACTCAAAGCATAAGAAACTTAAGAATGTACTAATTACTGTTTCTTTTACTTATTTAGTGTTCAATGTTTTTTTCTTATATATATATATATTTTATATTATGTAAGGATTCATTTATTTACTCAGCTATTTAATATGTATTGCCAGTAAGTGTATCTTAATATGTCTTGTACTGAAATTTAACATTAAAAAAAAAAAAAAAAAACAATAGTGGTAAAAAAAAAAAAAAAAAAAAAAAAAAAAAAAATTTACAATCTCACGTCTGTTCGTCAAAAACGCTTGTTTATACAACTTCGCTTTGATTGACTACACTTGGCGTTCATTTTCAAATATGAGCCTTAGAACAAGCCAAAAACGTTAGAGATTCTTTTCAAGCCTTGGCGGTAATTTTCACTAAAAATAAAACAGATGCAAGGATTTATAGCACAATTTAAGATGGCCATAAAATTTGCTATACGCCCATAGCGATAGATACTCGAAGAACATTCATTTTCTAATGTAAAATATCTCAAAAATCTGAAAATACTCCAGGGTAGCCAGCATAAAGTGAACGCTAACACGATCGCAATGGCCATCTTCAACACGTGTCTGTTTCTTCTTGTGCGCAGTTCTTCAGCATTGACCGAGCGTTCGCCCGGAATCACCTGTGTCTTGAGCTTGACAATGATGATGGTGTAAAGTATGACCAACGCGACGATAGGAAGATAAAAAACATACAACAGCCGCTACAGTGAAACGATAGCTTTCAGCTGCCAGTCTATCTGTGCAAACAGCATGTCCATGGTTTTCAACCAGCTCCAAGGCAAATAAATTTGAAGAGAGGCCGGCCATGGCGACTATCCAAGTGGTGAGAATAAAGTAGGGACACAGCTTTGAACTTATGAGTGGGGAACGCAGAGGAAACACCACAGCTCCAAATCGATCCACTGCTATTAACACCATACTTGAGATAGACACAACAGTGGAAACATAAGCTAAAAAGGGAACCAGCTTACACAAGGCCTGACCAACAGGGCCAGTGATAAGCCAAGCCCCGTCCGAATGCAGCCCTGCTATGTCCCTCGGAATTAGAAATATTGGAAACAACAAGTCTGACATGGCCATGTTGACGATGAAATAATTTATCGGTTTTCTCATTGTTTTTGTTTTATAAACTGTGAAAGCAATAATGGGATTCCCGATCAGCGAAACAACAAAGACCACACATCAAATGAAGAATGATCCTCGCAGTTGTGAACGCAATTTATGCAATTGCGAAAAGAAGCCTGAAAAAATTTCAGGACCCCAACGGGGTTCGAACCCCGTTGGGGTCCTGAAATTTTTTCAGGCTTCTTTTCGCAATTGCATAAATTGCGTTCACAACTGCGAGGATCATTCTTCATTTGATTTCATTTCCGCAGTTCATGTATGATTTATTTCATATATCATTCACACAAAGACCACACAGTAAGCCAAAGTCTCTCCTACTTTCTGTGCTGTAGTATTCTGTGAAACGTAGCACCTCGATCCATTCGGAGTTGAATTCATGTTTATTCGCTTTCCGTTGGTTCCGCCTTCTTTGTTACAATTTCATTAAGTGTATACTTTTATATTCTTCCTCGGGTAAAAATAAATGCTTATTTAATTTAAATGCCACCCTTCAATTCATCCTATAACCGATCAATTAGTGAATCGCATTTCGTGTTAGCCATTGGAGGAAACCATTTCCAGAAGCTTTTTATTTTAGGAAGAAAACTTTTACTATCTTAATTAGTTTCGTTTCGTGATAAGCAGTTATTATGTCGCCTTCGAAGATTGAGATGAGTCCGCCAGGTGCACTTGAGGAACAGGCAGCATACATAGTTGAAAATACGTAAACTGAGCAAAACGAAACAAAAAGTCAAGGAATAGAAGTTCTACAAAATAAGAGGATAAATGTTCCTTTACTTCCACATTATATGGTCTGAAAACACATGATAGGCACTGATCTAATATAAATAACTCTTCGATACGTGTGATTCTTGGTAAACAAATTAATAAACTGCGGGATAAAAAGTGGGACTAATTCACTGGCAGCTTTCGAATTTCACGAACTATAAATAAGGATAAAATTGGGTATTGACTAAACATTAAACGAGGTGTCTACGTGCAAAATGATGAAATATTTTCTTTTAATTTGCATGGTGGTGCCCCAAAAACATTAAACATTATTTTTATCTTTCATTGAAAAGCCGGCTTCGGGCCATTGCGCCTTAAGTCCCGCAGGAGGTAAAGTAGCAATAATTAATAAATGTTATAAGAAGCTCACTCCTTTAAATCCAGAAAACTAGTGTTAGTCTATATTCCTCGGGTTTCTGACTTGTTGAGAGGACAACGTGGTTTGTTAAGTTTTGGTACAAAGATTTTCCCGTTCTGTTACTTGTCATTATGAGGTACCTCTTACGCGAACCGGTGACAAAGCTGTCTGTCTAGTTGTTTCCATAATGATTAATTTTCAAGTTTGTATCCATGACAATTTCCATATGAAAATAAAAACTTCGTGAGCGGATGTTTGTTCTAATATATAGCGTAGTGGATATTTGAAAGCTAAACGATAAAGTGCAGTATTTGTTGGAAGTTAATGTCTTACTTACCTTACCTTAACTTAACCTGGGGATTTATATTGCGCAGTATTCATGACGAGATGATCAACTGCGTATTACAACAATAGAATAAAACAATTAAACCTGACTAACTTGATGATCTTTATCCTCCTGAATGAAAAGTGTCCAGTTTAGCGGTGAGACGTGCTTAGCATTATGAAAGTATATGACAGTTTTAGTTAAATTTCTAATGATGGTTTCATTACTATCAGCGGATGTTATTAAACTACACCAGCTGTAAGTACCACGGAGACGATCTGAATAACTTATAGTCTTGCGGTTGAACGAAACAACTCCCATTGCCTTAGCTGTTCAGAATTAGGAAAAAGCATTTATGTCATATAAAGAAACATTATTGTGATCGATAAAGGGAGAGATGCCGGTCAGTTCCGATCAAAAAAAATCTCCTCTTGTCCTCAAACATCAACTGAGTGCCTACTAAGACCCACAAGAAGTATTTTTTTTCTTCTCTTGTTTTGTTTCCTGGTTTGTATTCAAGACAGATTTGACCAGTAAGACGATGTTTAAATTAAATAAACGGTGTGATACAATGCATGATATCATTTATTAATTCCGAATGTCATTTCCTGGTGCTGTGGTTTGCCCTCACACAAAATTTCAGGGGTGGGCGGAGGCTGGGCGATGGGTTGGCCACCTGTCCCCAAGAGTTTCTGCTGGTCACGGAACCTCTTTAGAGGCTCTGTGCGCCACTTGGCGCTGAAGGAATGGGGATGATGATGATGATGATGATGATGATGATGGCGATGGCGATGGCGATGGCGATGGCGATGGCGATGGCGATGGCGATGGCGATGGCGATGGCGATGGCGATGGCGATGGCGATGGCGAT
>JAEMWC010000252.1:790000-820000 GCA_016490735.1 Pachyseris speciosa | reverse complement strand
TTTGTATCAGCAAAAATAGCAGGGTGTAAACACCCAGTTAAGCGGAAAACAAATGATCTGTCAAAGTTAAAGTATTGCCAAAGCGATTTTAAAAAGATTGTGTTTTTGAGTTGACCTGTTCAAGCTATTTTGAGTTTTTGTTCTTCACTTGCATAGGGTGTCATTTTTCGGATTTGGGCCTTAAATAGGGTATCAATTTTCGTTGGATTGTTCCTTAAATAGGGTCAGGGTTTAAGACCCTTCGCGGCACACACCTATCCGGACTTTATGGGAGTACCCCCCCCCCCCCCGGGGGTGAAACAAAAATTCGGCATCCACCTTGACTTCACCGTGGGGTAGGGCAGGGGTCATCTTCGACATAGGGTAGGGACGGGGTGGGCCTTACTACAGGGTTGGGGGTTGTCCGTGTTCCACAAAGTTGGTGATCAGAAGCGATGGCATTAACTGAATAAAACTTCGATATAGAAGAAGATAGCAACTGTTAACTTTGTACTGCAGCTGACTCAACTCGGTAAGCTATAGACTGCGTGTCAAAGATTTCAAGTTGGTGACTGAGAATATTTCCGTTTTCAAATCAGCATATCTTCGTTCCTTTTTGTTGGTTTGTTTGCTTTCAGAATTACTGTTGTGTAACATTTTAAGTTTGAAAGGGTTTATTCCACTTCGACTACGATTAACTCGGAAGTGAAACGTTCCAAACACCCTTCCAACGATACATTCCAGTTACTGAGAGATTTTCCAGTAGGAAAAAAAAAAAAAAAAAAAAAAAAAATATATATATATATATATATATATATATATATATATATATATATATATATATATATATATTGCAAAACTAGCAAAATGACGCTTTGATGGTTCTTTCATTCTTTCATTAAAGCAACTACAAGTAACAACAATCTCAATGAGAGCCTTAACCAAAAGGATCACCCGTACACACGATCATGTATACTATCCAGCTCTTTTGGGGAACAACACCCAGTGAAAGTAAAAGTTGTCCCTTTGAAGAATCTGCACGGCAGGGACAAACGAATCTAAAACGTGATGCTCGAAGTTATTCAACCAACCGGTGCAGTTGAAAAAGAAGCCTGAAAGACGTCAGGCTTAAGGTTAACCGGGGTGAATTTTTTCAGGTTAAATTTACAGTTGAACAAATTGATTGAATAACTGAGTTAAATTTATTTGTTTCGTCCGCAACTTATATGTACAGGGCAAATTATCACTCGGCCACCGGAAGCCTGGTCGAGTCTAGATATGCGCTTGGTTCTTCGTCGTTTTATTCTTCGTGTTTCATCCACAAAGCTCACTTCCGGCGTTTCTAAGCAAGCGCAAGCTAATTTTAGCGGTACCTCTCGGAAGGCCCTGGGGATGAGGTTGCACAAAACAAGGCCGCCATGTTGACATCACGATTTAACATCACGAACGCTAAAATGACGATTCACCTTATGTTTGTGAGGTGTGAACAACTAATATGTAGACAGAAGTGTTAATAGGATTGTTTGCAAGTTCAACAGCGAGACGAAAGGTATTAAGATAGCCAAACTGAAGTCCAGAGGTTTCAGTTGGCCCGTGGCTTCTACATACTAAACCGCTGTAAGTTTGAGGGGTACATTTCGCCGAATAACTCAAGTACGGGATATCGCACACTCCCGAGACTATTACAGGTAGTTTATTTCCAATTTTTGTACAATTTCTCAATTTCTTGACATTATTTTTGAATGATAAGCGATTATATTTGACGTGACGTGAAATCCAACTATAGAACTGGCTGCAAAAACCTTACTCTCTTAAGCAATGTCTCTGTTTCAAATGACGTGTACCAGCAAACAGTACAGTTTCACCCTGCTGAATATTTTTTCTCCTCACATTTCATCGAGATTCCTATAACGTTTATGGCAAAAAAACTCCTGCGTTCTGTAATGGTCTTTAGTGTAAGCTAGCGGACCTATATGAGGAAGCAAACTCCTGGGAACAAAAGCAGACAAAAGCCACTAATCATTCATTGTTTTCATGGGTCATCGTTTTCTACTTAGTCGGTTTTCTATCGTGTTTTGGGCTATCGTTTTCTAGACATCCACAACACAAGCAGTGTTGTGACTGTACTTGAAGAATGCGTTGAATTAGAGAAAGCAGTGCTACTATCTGCTCATGATGAACATGGTGCAATAGTGAAAATAAAAGTATGGAAAGGAATTCAGATCTTGTTATTCTAACTTTGTCATAATATTACAACCATGCAGTTTAATCAGTAAAGTAGCAAATTGCAATTTCTAATTTCCTTTTGCGGAAAGGCCGAGTAAAGGCCAAGATGGCCTCTTGTTTGCTTTATATATTAATATATCACTAAGGAAAAGTTCGGATGCTAACGATCAATGTGGCAGTCTATCACTTCAGTGTCTAGATCGCGACCTAAAATACCTCATTGGTAAGTTAGACCTTTCATTTTGAGACAACTGGTTGCGGCGGTAAATTTGCGGGCCCAAAAGTTAAGTGGAAACAGTACCTTGTCGCTCATGCCGTACATGGTGACCATGGCGCGTGCCAGTTTGGTCGAGGACTCCATGTCACTTGCAGCTCCTGAAAAATGATTATAACACAAAAAACTCAGTGAATTTTGTCTTGCTTTACGAAAGCAATTTTTAACCGAGTGACGTACGAAATTCTAGTTTGGTTTGGTTTTGCTTCACTAAAGTTCTCTGACTGTTTACCAAAACTCCCGCCAATTTCTCAACCAACGCATAAGAAGCAAAACCAAAAGAAATCGTGACTTGCTGGAACTCGTTTTCCCGCGCTTGGAGCCGGCTACACGAGTCTAATTCGAATTCTAATTGGTTCATTACGCTGTCTGCGACTTTAGCGATTGGCCAAAGCAATTACCTTGGATTTGGTATGGCGGCACTCAACAGATAGAGCCCAACGCTGTGCGATGAGTCAAACGAATTCGCGACAATTTCAGAGCAAAAGCAAAATTAATCGTGAATTGAGACTTTTCTCGCCCTGGTCGCCATTTTGTTGTACTTGCTTCCAGTCCCATTTGGTTCACAGCGTTGTAGTTGACTGGGTCACCCTTGTCTAAATAAAGTTACTACTTACTGGAACTGTTATTTTATTTATTTTATTTTATTTTATTTTATTAGCTTGGCCAGAGACCTGGCAGGGACACTACAACAGCGTGCGCCAATTACTGTAGGCCCGTAACTGCAAATCCCTCCCACGTAACCACATTCTAGTAGAGATAGACCCCCACACCGGGGACAACGTCCCCTACTCTTTTCGAACAGTGCGTGGGTTCTTTAACGTCCCAATTATGAAGAGCTGTGAGACGGGGCCTACGGTTTATCCGTCCGAGAAGACTAGAAAGTCTAACCATTTGCAGATATCATTACAAAGGCAGCACTTTCTCCTCAATTATTTAAAGACCCTGAGTGTTGGTCCGGCCGGGGTTTGAACCCGCGACCTCCCGCACGGTAGTCCGGTGCTCTACCACTGAGCTAACCGGTCGTCGGTTAATAAGTGATTGAGTTTTACGGTATCCAACTAAAAATCCATGAAAGTGCGTGTCTGAAATTCCCAACCTTTCGGTTAAAAAAATAAATCAATCGATAACTAAACAAACAAATGAATAAAGCAATCACTCAATAAATGAAAAGGGACCTTAAGCAACGTCGACGACGACGGCATCGAAAACGTCATTTCAAAATATAACTTCTCGTTTCCCTAACTCTTTCGCAATTATTCCAATTTGTTTAACTTGGAAAATGCTGGCGATATGTCCAGGAACTAAATTACTAAGAACGATGTCAAAGTAAGGAAAAAGAAAGAAAAATGCCCGTCATGTGCTCACGTTCTCAAGAAAACATAAAATTTGGTCATTTTACGTTGTTGTTTTGGAGAGGACAGCAACGAAATGTACCAAAATAAAAAACGCATGTGCAGAGCCATTGTTTTTGCTCATTAAGGAGTCGTTTACATGGAGGCAGGAAGAACCTAGCACTAGGAAGATACGAGAGGGCGAACCAACTTTTCGTTTGGTTTACATGCAGAAATTTCGGTAGGAAATTTGGACGAAATTGTCGTCCTTTAGCCGCTGATCGGCCAGCCGCCGCCACGTTTTTTTAGCTTGTTGTTTTTGTCCCTGGTACTAGGATCTTCCTAGCGAAAGCAGTTTACATGGTGCTAGGAACTTCCTACCTCTCAGGTAGGATGATCTTAGGACTAGGAAGATCCTAGCGCTAGGGCCAATTACAACCTTTTACATGTAAACTGAATGCAGAAAGCATATGGCGCTAGGATGATCCACCTTCTAGGATCTTCCTAGTGCTAGGATCTTCCTCCCTCCATGTAAAAGAGGCCTAAGCCTGTTGTTTTGTGACGTTCTCGTTGTCGTTGTCGTCCTCGTTGCTTAAGCTCCCTAATGTCAGAAGCACAACGCCAAACTGACAGCGACTTTGCCCTGCATACGAGCAGCGCCACAGCAAATAGGAGAAAACAGGACACGGACAGACCAAATAAATACCTGTAAATGTTGCAACGACGCCACCAAGATTAAACCCGTTTCTTTTCACATTTGCTACGTGATTTTCATTCCTGTATTACTTTGTGTAATTTTCGTAAACGCAAGTAGTGAACAAATTTTGAGGCGATAGCCCCATACTACCAAGGCTCCTCCATATTTGTCCAGTGCTGCATGTATACAAACCCTTACCTGTGGTTATGTTTTCCTTTCCAAACATAATCTCCTCTGCGACTCGCCCTCCCATTGCGACGTCCAGCCTTGCAAGGAGTTGTGCTTTAGACCAATTCAGCTCATCTTTCTCCAGCAACTGGGCAACCTTTAAAAAGGCGCAAGATGACAAATATCTTTTACATAGAGCGGTTTTCAATTGAGTGTCGAAAGTAAATTGCGTTTGCTGTAGTTTTGCATTGCTTCGCTCTGTGATTGGCCAGCAAAACTCGCGCTACTTTTTCAACCAATGAGAAGCAAAACCAAAGCCAATCGCGACTTGGACGCGCGTATTTTCCCGCGCTTTACGCCGGTCGCATGCAGTTACTTGGTATTCTGATTGGCTCATTGCACTGTTTTGGTCTGTTGTGATTGGTCATGCTGAAAATAAAATCTGCAGGATGACACGAAAGCTATTAAAAATCATATGACAACAAGAGTAACTTGCATACCATTCCAAGAGCCTGGCCACGTGGTACAATGGTTGCTTTGTGGATTGCATTGTTCCTGAGGTGTACAGAGCCACAAGTGCATGTCCGCCCTCGTGGTATGCTACCAGTTCCCTGTTTTTGGCTTCGATAACAGCGCTCAAGATTCCGTTCAGGACCTAAGCGTTGAAGTTTCCAAAAAATCAATTGGTAGAAGAGCCAGGAAAGTGACAAATGTATTCGTTGTTGGCCAAATGTGACTAAGTGGTTAACTGTTTAATGAAATGCTGTAGGGGAGATTCCCGAGATATGATAAATAAATTTGATGATGATGACGATAACGATGACGATGGCAACGACGAACATGATGAAGATGACGGTGACGAAGGAGATGGTGATTGGAGCTTTAGCAACGAGGACGACGGCAAAGAGAACGCCGCAAAACAATGGGCTTAATGAGCAAAAACGATCCCTCTCCACGTTCATTTACAGTTTGGTACATTTCGTTGACGTTCTCAGCAATTCTTTTTTCTCACTTTTTCACCCGTTCTCAAAGAAACGCACGAATCATAAATCCTAAAACTCCGGATTCAGCTGATTTGATCTAATGAATCCACTCGGTGTATGGATTCTTTGGATTTATAATACTTTTTTAGATTTTTGTAAAGAAACGCAAAATCTGTATTTGGATTCAAGAATCCGGATTTGGATTTTCCCTAAAAACGATCATAACAAAAATAACATTCATGAACTAACGTTAAGCTTCTAAACATCACATGTACGTGTAAAACGATTACCCATGAGAATCTTGTCCCTTGAAAATTCAAGATGTTTCGTTGTAACACTTTGGTCTCCTTCAGTGGCAGCGTAAATTGCAGCGGCAATTACCAAGTTGGCGAGGTCAGCACCTAATGATAAATCAATCCATAGAGTGACCATAACTGATAAGAAGCTACACAATAAGAAAAGTAACAAAACATAATTTTTTGAGGCAGCGCAAAGGATAATTATGTTTAAACAAGAGAGTATGAGGTTCTCTTGGTTTAAATGACACATGGGAATGGTTTCGTGCTGCAGAATAGTTATGGCTGCACGGTGGAGGAATTTTTGGCTTTATGTGACTTTGAAGTCATTTAAAAATGTGTTTCGGTGAAAAATATCCTCAAAATACGCTGTATTGTGCCGAACACAGGACAACTATCCATTGCCAGCTCTCTGTATTCTGGAAATAAATACAATGCACTCAGAAAAAGACAAGAATCAAGGCAATGTTAAGGCAATGTTAATGTTAAGCCCGGTGAGAAATTCGCCTCGCGAGGCGGAGAGATCAATATCAAACATGTCTGATATTTTCCTCACCGCCTCGCGAGGCGAAAATCTCATGAAAACCTCGCCGCACACGAGAGGAAATGGCTGAGCTAACTGCCTCGCGAGGCATTTTGCTCAGCTGTTTCCTCAGTCACGTGTGCGGCGGGCTTTATGCTTTGAATTAGTTTAAAAGCAAGTAACAGGGCTCGAGACTAACGGTAGCCAACTAGCCACAGACTAGTAAAAATACCATTTTGGCTAGTGGACTTTGCACTCCACTAGCCAAAATGGCTAGTGAAACCTTTTGAGTAGTGGAGGACCAGAGGGCAACCAAATGAAAATTAATTTCAAATGTATCACAAAAAGAAATAGAGGAGTGCAAGCAAACAAACCATTGACTTTTTCAGGTTACCATACTAAAGAAATGAACGACTAACGAACTGCTTCCCCAACACCTCCCAAATTTGCGGCTGGTCATTGAGATTTGCCTCATTTTCTCTGTCCAAACAGCCTGCTGCGAGAGAGGTAATTCTTGTCTCAACAGGATCGTGTGCGACTTCTTGTTAACACTTGATGTCTCCACTGTAGAAGCACTTACAGTGCGGCTCGAAGATAAGCGAACATCGAACAAGGCAGATGCAGAGGTGACGCGTAGCGACCGCTGACAAGCAGAAAATTTATAGAGTATTCTTTATTTGGCACGTGAATTTGTGCATTATGACGAACAAAAACAGTGTGATATCTTTGGTTCTTAACAAGGCGCACAGAGACGATTGAAACAGCAAAATACTCTGTCTTAAGTGCATTTCTATTAATAGTTTCTTTAGAGCATTATTACATGATGAAACTTGATAATAGCTATGTTAAATTTGTAACCACGGTTTCTCTTCAAGGCATTTTAAAGAACTTTTAAAAAATTCTATTTTATTATAAAACTTTTAAATGCAGAACATACTTATATCCAAAAAGCTGATACGTTGCACGTCAGTATTGTGGATGAAAAAAAAGGTACCTGACTGAAACTGCTTGACAGGATTAATGTATGGCAAAGAAGTCTGACTAGTGAAAAATTTGGTTTGGCTAGTGAATCAAACCTGTCACTAGCCACTGGGCTAGTAAGCTGAAAAGTTAGTCTCGAGCCCTGAAGTAAGATAATTATAATTAAGATAAGATAGTAAGACAACCTCAAGGATCATTTTCAGAGGGTACATTAATTTTAAGTACTATACACTGTATATCATACCTGAAAAGCCAGCTGTTCCCCTGGCAAGTACCTCAATATTGACATCTGCGGTTACAAAGTATAGTAAAATAAAATAAATGACAGATCGACCGACTTGATTGAATGAATTATAGTGGAAGCGTACTGTTCAAGTGAGTTCCTGAGGGGGAGTGAGGAGGGAAGGAAACCCGTATGTTGTCCCTAGAGTTCCGTCACCGTAGAACGTCACAGTCAAGTCAGCCACTGCTTCGACCCCAAAGGTGACCAGCATGTAATTTCTCCTTGCACTGTTACTACTTGATTAAGCATAAATTCATGAGAACAAACAAAAAATGATTACCAAAGATGGTCAGAATGCCCTGATGATTGAACAGATTCTTCCAACTCGTAAAATAAGACATATGTGGAGTTCGGTGAGGAGAATATTCATATTGGTTCCAGGGATTAACGCTTAACGGGTTAAGTCACAACAATCTTACCATCTGCAACTTGAACATTCTTGAGATGTAACTTGAGGATATCATGCCGACCTTTGACATCGGGCATGGGAACGTTAATCTCGGTGACAAATCGACCAGGTCTGATAAGTGCTCTGCGAGAAGGAAATGCATATTTCATCTATGTTGGTTACACTAGGCAACTTTCCGTGCAACTTATCTTGCAATTTTGTTGCGCCATTGCGAGACAAGTTGCACGAGACGTTGCCAAGTGTAACACTCCTACGCAAAGCTTGGAAAATTCGTTGTAGCACTGCGAGAAGTGTTGCAAAAAGTAGAACCATCTTCTACTTCTACTATGTACAAATGCGGCAACAAAAAATGTGAGACCTGTTCATAACAGGCTGATACACGAAGCAATTTTTCTTGCAACTCGCATCACAACAAAATTGCGAGAAATGTTGCACGAAAAATTGCTTAGTGTGACATTGCTTTAAGGAAAAAGTGCACAATTCTGTTCTGCTGTATTAAAATGCAGGGTGCGACAAAACCTCTGTCCGATTGTCCAGGACAAGTAGAAATTAGATTCAGACAAGTTAATCTTTGACACAACTTGTCCGAAGGACAAGCACGTCTCTCTTTTTCCACAAATAATAAAACAAATGAAAATTGATACAAAACTTAACCTAGATAAAAATTTATCCATTCATAAAAAAAAAAATAAAATAAAAGACCAACAAAATAGCTATACTTTGATGACAGGCTCTGTAACCTAACGCGTTTGGGGTTATCTGAGTTCCAAGCCCCTACACTGAGATTAAAAATGGCCGAACCTCGACAGAGTACGTTGTTCCTTTTTCTTCCAAAATAAAATAAGAAAGAAAGCATCCCTAATTTTAAGAAGGAAGAATCAGAGGAATCTTCTTTGTTATGGTTTAAAACGTTATGGACAAGCGCTTTTGGACTTTGGACAACCAAGTTCTTCCTGATGGTTGTCCGAAGGACAAGTGAATCATGAAATTTTTGTCGCACCCTGAAATGGTTTTCAACCTATGGCTATCGGCTAAAAAATATTCCAGCTCCCTAGTTAATCATTATGTATGCTAATGCAGTTAACAGTTCTGTCACTCACTGAATCCAACATGTGCTAAGTAAATCTGAAGCTTAAAAGACACTGTCCACAGTAATTATATTTAACAAATAAAAAAGCCTTAGCCGTGCTTTGTTCTGTTATAAGGCACGCAAGGAAGTGACGAGAGCACGAAAGAAGTAGGAAGAAGCACGAGCCGTAGGCGAGTGCTTTTAACTACTTCTTGAGTGCTCTCGTCACTTCCTTGTAGCTAAATTCGTTTCAATTTGTGAGGAAACTGAGCAAATTCAGCTTGCGCGCGCAGAATTGCGTCAGTGTCGTACAACTTGCGTCAACACTGTGTCCTGTTTTAAAATTCGTTTTAACAGGCGGTTAAAATTGTTCAGTCCAAACAAGTAGCACTTAGAATTCGTGTTGTCTGTTTTATTTTATGACTGTACTATTTTAATTCTAGAAGTTTACTTTTTGAATTGTGAAAAATGCCAGATTTGTAATGATTTTGAAACTGTATGCGCAGACAAATGGCGTCATCCGCGTGCTTTGTACTCTCATAAGGCACGCTCGACGCCGCCCGGTTAGCTCAGTGGTAGAGCACCGGACTACTGTGCGGGAGGTCGCGGGTTCAAAGCCCGGCCGGACCAACACTCAGGGTCTTTAAA
Source organism: Pachyseris speciosa (assembly GCA_016490735.1). Lineage (NCBI taxonomy): Eukaryota > Metazoa > Cnidaria > Anthozoa > Scleractinia > Pachyseridae > Pachyseris > Pachyseris speciosa. The sequence goes on along the minus strand of JAEMWC010000252.1, from coordinate 810,130 downwards.
TAATTGAGGAGAAAGTGCTGCCTTTGTAATTACATCTGCAAACGGTTAGACTTTCTAGTCTTCTCGGATAAGGACGATAAACCGTAGGTCCCGTCTCACAACACTTGTTCCTAATAATCTGTGGGACGTTAAAGAACCCACACCCTGTTCGAAAAGAGTAGGGGACGTAGTTCCCGGTGTGGTGGTCTACCTTGCATCTGTCTTGACGTTCATGCGTGGGTTGGGTGGGTGGGTGAGATCAAATATGGACTGATAGCGGCTGCCAGAGGCGCCTTTACAGGCTGACGTCCGATCTCACCCTAGAGAAGAATTGTAAACCGCCATGAAACAATGTGATATGTGCGGTATATAAATCCATTACCATTACCATTACCATTACCAATGAAAAGATGCGTGAGCTATATTATAAAATGATCTAAGCGCCATTTCTTGCTTACAATGTGTCTGAGCCTAGGATCTGGGCACCGATCAGTCTTTGTCAAGGCCTGTAAACAAACTGGATAGGAAGCTAGCCAGATGCAGTCAGCATTGCTGCTAGGTTCTGGCAAATGAATCTGCTGCCTTCCCAAAAAAATAGGTAGCCTAACGGCTACATGTGTGGGATATCAAGGTACTATATACGAAAAGCTAACAACTGATTGAGCACATAGATGATAGGTATGAATAAATCAGGGTGAAAAGACCTGAAAAGTCTATTCAAGTCAGCTTAGGCCTACCGTAAAAGCTCTATTAAGTCCCGGGGGCTTATTTAATTTCAGGCCTCATTGACGGGGTCGGGGTCGGGGGGCTTATTAGATAGGGGTGCTTAATAGAGAGGGGGGCTTATTTGAAATCTCAAACACGCCGTTTTCATCTTACAATAGCTTTTGTACCAAACTCACACAACTGCAGTGAAACTTGATTATTTAATAAAGAGCAACAGTGTTTGAGTGTATATTAGTTTAAGAATAGACCAACTGGGTTGCATGAAGTGGATTTCGTAAGAGGGAATAGGAGGGGTTCATTACAAAATCACATGTCCCAAAAAGGGAAGATAAGATAAGATAACTTTTACCGGGTATAAATAAATTATTTATACACGGTATTTCCATCAGCTTAAAACTCAAACCAAACTCAAACAACTGCAGTGAAACTTGATTATTTAATAAAGAGCAACAGTGTTTGAGTGTATATTAGTTTAAAAATAGGTATATATTAGTATATTAGTTTAAAAATAGACCAAAGGGAGGGGGGGGTATTAGAGAGAGGGGGCTTATTACAAGAACCGACCTCCAAACCGGGGCGTATTAGAGAGGGAGGGTTCAGTTAATACAGAGCGGAGGGGGGGTGGGGGGCTTAATAAAGCTTTTACGGTATTTCCAAACGTCTTGCTACTGCCATGCCGAACTCAAATGAATTTGCCCCGGAGTCGCACGACTACAGGAGAGTACTAATTTTAATTTAGTGGCAACAAATTCATCCTGCCGAATTTAATTCTCGAATTTTAATAGTTCGGCACGACAATAGCACGACCTTTGGAACAGGCCATAGCTAGCTGTAATCAACGCCTGTTGAGGTCACTTAATGAGGTCACTGATGAGTGGGAAAACCAGTAAAATTTCTTTTTTCGCTAAACGCAGGCTGCCCTGTGCAATTCAACCAAATATTTGCTCGGATGTAGCGAACATGATAACATGCTTTTACCTTTCGCCTTTTCAACTTCGGCCGGTTCGTTGATAATTACAGACACAGTAACTGCGAACAGTTACCACAACAAGATGTCATTTCCATCTCGAGAAAAACTTGCTTTTAATTTCGCTCACTTTGCCTTGCTGTTTGTTTTTGTTACCAAATAATTTAGAATTTTATCACAAAGATTAGAAAAACATTCATTAAGCACATTGCTGTTCGGCTTTCAATTAAATGGCAATATGAAATGAGCTCAAAAACGTCTTTCTTGTTTGCATTAGAATAAGCGTTGTTACTTAATGTTACAGCAACATTGTCGCAAAAAAGAGGGTGGCCGAAGAAATCTCGAATCACACCGCCGAACATGATCGACTGAAATATGATACCTCTGGTTACCTAGCACGTGACATAAATTTGCTCCCGATATTTTATTATTTTCTACGGCTTTCTGTGAGAAAAAGAAGTTTTCTCAATTACGGAAGGACGCTGATAGAAAGCGAGTATTTTGCTCAAATGTGTCAACACTTTTGGCCACAATTGTAGCTCGCTTTTTACAGAGCCGATAGCAATAGTGTGGGATACCACAGGGTGTGTGGGATCCCACACAAAAATCACCGGCGGACAAAGATGTGGACAAAGATACGGACAACGATTTTGACTTTTTTCTTTTTTATATTAATCAGGTCAAGTGGCTTTAATTTAAAATTTAATAAAACGATATGCATTTCAGGTAAAGCCAGGTTCTATATTGATATAATTTTGAGTAAAACAATGAAAATAAGACTCCGCATTGGCTTTTGAGTTGTTAAATTTAGATTAATAAATTCAAATAATGAGTCGACGACCATGCACAGACCTGGGAAGTTATTATGCATTACATCAGGAAAACACAATGCTTATGATAAGATCCACGTTAAATTAAACTGTTTAGTTGTTAAAACTACTGTAACTAAAATTTTTTTGGGAATACTGGGAAACGTCTGGCGGAGTTTTTCACCAGATGCTTTCGAAGTGAGCACCTGTACAAACGCATTTTGTTCGTACTGTTGGCATCTCAATCATGTCGAACGTGCATGAAGCCACAATCTTGGCTAAAACCGCTGACAAAATTGGGCTTTGGACCCTTTCTATGTGAAAGGGTTATCAACTGAGTCTAAAAGCCCCTTTCCACCCCACAACAAGAGCTTAAAATTAGCCTAGACTCGGGACCGCAATGTTTAAATTTAATAATAATAATAATAATAATAATAATAATAATAACAATAATAATGGGTTTATTGGCAACAGCTCTACATAGTAGCCCTTCATTTACCAATTAACTCTAAATCAAATCAAATCAAATCAAATGTTGGTTTTCGGCGAGAGGGGAAAACCGGAGTATCCGGAGAAAAACCTCTCGGAGCAGAGTAGAGAACCAAAAACTCAGCCCACTTATGACACCGAGTCCGGGAATCGAACCCGGGACACATTGGTGGAAGGCGAGCGCTCTCACCACTGCGCCAACCCTGCTCCCCAATTTATGCACTTTTGTTTGTAATTTTTTTTCACCCTATCCTGCTGATATACAGCCTAATTACTCTATTGCCTTTTCGTGTTTTGTTAACCATTATTACATAAATTAAAAACTTCATATTAAATATTCCGTCAGTGTCCCTGGTTAGTCAATTGAAACTGTAGGTTGATTATGCCTCAACCTCATAGTGCGACAAAACAGTTGAAGATCCTTTTCAAACCTTGACGGTAATTTTCACTAAAAATAAAACAAATACAAGGGTTTATAGCACAATTTGCGAGGTCCATAAAAGAAGTTATTGTATACACATAGAAATAAATACTTCTGGAACATTCAATTTCTAAACTAAAAAAAGTTAACAGTCTGAAAATATGCCAGGGTAGCCAGCAGAAGGCACACCCTAACACTATGGCGATTGACATCCTCAGCACGTGTCTGTTTCTTCGCGCGCGCAGTTTTTCAGCGTTGGCTGATTGTTCGCCCGGCGCCTCCTGTGACTTCAGTTTGATAAAGATGATCGAGTAAAGTATGATCAACACGACGAGAGGCAGACAAACACCTACAACAGCCATTACAGCAAAATAATAACGAGTACCGGCCTGCCCATCTGGGCAGAACGTATGTCCCTCGTATTCAGACATCTCAAAGAAACCAAATAGAATCGGCGAGGAGACGGCCACGGCGACGATCCAGGTGGCAAGAATGAAGTAGGGGCAAAGCTTTGAACTGATGAGTGGCGAGCGCAGCGGAAACACCACAGCTCCAAATCGATCCACTGCTATTAGGACCAGACTCTGAATAGACACACCGGCTGAAATGAAAGTTAAGTAAGGAAACACCTTACACAAGGTCTGACCTAGAGGGCCAACGATAACCCAAGCCCCGTTCGAATACAAAACTGATAGGTACCACGGAATCAGGAATATTGGATAAAGGAAGTCTGACATGGCCATGTTGACGATAAAATAATTGATTGGATTCCTCATAGTTTTTGCTTTATAAACTATAAATGCAATGATGGGATTCCCGACCAGCGAAACAACAAAGATCACACAGCAAGCGAAAGTCTCTCCTACTTTCCGCGCAGTAGGATTCGGTGGAACGTAGCAGCTCGATCCATTTGTGGTTGAATTCATGTTTGTTCGCCTTCCAGTGCTTCCGTTGTCTTTTGCAAATTTATTACCTGTCCTTAGCTCAAGCTATGTATATTTAATACTTTAACGTGTGTGGTCGATTCCTTATTTAAATACCATAAAGGTGGCCAACACCGGTTTCCACTGAGAACTTTCCTTTACTAGCTTTGTTGGATCATGCCTACCAAACTCAGGTGGCAAGTGGCTTTAATTTAACATTTAATAAAACGATATGTGTTTCAGGTAAAACAAGGTTCTCGTATTGGTATAATTTTGAGTAAAAACATACAAATAAGACTGTGTCAATATTGGCTTTTGCCGTTGTTGAATATAGATTGGGAAATTAAAATTAATGAGTGAACGAACCATGCACGGACCTGGGAAGTTAATATCTCATTTTATACATTTTTCTAAATCCCAAGAATTTTCCCTAATTTGGCGTAGCCCTTGTTAAATTGAGAAACAAATATTTTATATTACGCAAATATTTTAAGAAGACAGAAAAATCTTGAGTAGCAGCATCGTACGACAAACTATAGGTCATTTATATAGAACACTATTATTTTTTTCTTACTGCCCATCAAACTGGAAGCTTCATGGCCTTTTTATCCAGCGTTTTAAATTAAACTGAAAGGATATGGACCTGTTTTCTTTTATGAAGGTTTTCACGAAAACGCATTACATCAGGAAAACGCAATGCCTATGACGAGATCAACGTCGTCTAGAATTTAAGACAACGTAATTTAATTTGGGAATGCTAAAAAGCGTGTGGGAAACTGTTTCAAACTGTTTTCCAAATGAGCACCTGTAGAAATGCATTTGTTTCTTATGTGGGCATCTCAATCATGACACACGTGGATGAAGCAACAATCTAGGCCAACACCGCTGACAAAATTGGGCTTTGGATCCTTTCTACGTATAAAGAACAATCAAGTGAGTCTAAAAGTCCCTTTCCACCCCACAACAAGCTATGTGTATTTCATATTGTTTCCGTGGGAAGACGATTCCTTAATTAAATACTATAAAGGTGGCTAACACCGGTTTGCAGAACTTCCCTTCACTTCTTTCCTTCCTCCTCAGTTCCTTCCTTTCACTTCACTTTAAGGGGGGACTTAAAGTAATTCCCTTGAATATGACGTACCATCCTGATCTTTTTTTTCCAAACATAGCACAATTAATAGTCATGCATAGGACAATGGCAAAATGTAATAAAAAGATTGAGTCACCGTGCTTGTTTCTGCCCTGCATGCCCGTTATTCTAAGTGTTATTGATGATGACTATGATATATGGAAATCATTTATTTAAACTGCGATTAATAAATGAATATGTAAGTGATGATCGCAGTTATGACCGCAACTTAAGCAACAGGGATAATAAAGCCTGAAAACTATTAAGGGTTGTACGAGGTTTGAATCCATGACCTCTGCGATACCGGTGCAGTGCTCTACCAACTGAGCTAACAAGCCAACGGGGAGCTGGTCATTTAGTTGGTTCGTAATATACCCTCGAATGATGAACAAATGACTATGAATACATGAAAATCATATATTTGAACTGCGGATTAATGAATGAATATGTAAATGATCTTCGCAGTTATGAACACTACTTAGGCAGTAGTGAAAATAAAGCCTGAGACGGGAGAACCATTTTACACCATTATTATTATTATTTTTTTTCGTTGTTATATTAACATGTTAAAAGCCGCGTTTTAACTTGTATCTATCAAATAGATATATCTATCACTGAAAACTGGACGTTAATGTCGACAAAAGCTTTAATTTGTAATTCAGTGTCTGCCCTTAAGTGGGCCCATGTAAAAAAATATAAAATATTCTAAGATAGAAAAAGCTTGAGCAGCAACAGCGTACGACAAAGTCATTTAGGACACTATTATTTTTTTCTTCCTGCCAATCAAACTGGGGCTTGATGGCATTTTTTCAGCGTTTTAATTAAACTCAAAGAATATAGACCTGTTTACTTTTATGAAGGTTTTCACGAAAACGCATTTCATCAGGAAAACATCAGGTGATAGTCATGCATAGGACAATGGCAAAATGCAATAAAAAGATGGGGTCACTGTGCTTGTTTTCGCCCTGCATGCCCGTTTTTCTAAGTGCTTTTACTGAGTTGCGCGAGAAATGTTCGAAGTTGAACACACAATCAGACTCAATTCGCGCGAAAGTATTTGTTTAGAACAATTCATCGCGCGCGCACTACTTCGTTGGCTGACGTTATAAACAACCACTTAATTTAAACCTGAAACGACCGTTACATTTATCACTTGAAAATGAAGTCAAGATGACTTCGAAACGTCGTGTAATATCGCTCATTTTTGTAATCAACAGTCAACTTGCGCAAATATCCAGGAATCCACCTGTAAAGCGGACAGAGAGACAACTTCACTCTTGAATCACCATATTTACATTAAAGCATGTTTGGCATCTCCTTCAACATGAAATCACATCTCACCTCTGGTTTCTTTCAGAGGGCTCGCCTTTCTGACCCACATTCTAGCTTAATGATACCAGCCTGGGGGCTTCTGCAAAGGAAAATGCACCCACTTCAAGGTATGCAAAGGGTTAAAGGACAGATTTACATGTGTGGTTCATAACTGAGTAAACTAACGAATGCCGAGAGGTACAATACACAATACAATCAATAAATGCCTTACAACAAAATAAGAATTGATATTGGAAATCTGTTATCTTACTTTCCCCAAACAGGAGGTCAAAGCCGAAATATTACATTGAAAACATCGGCAGCAAGTTTACAGTATCTCTACTAAAGGAATAGCTTTGTAAAACACCTGTGTTTCGATATCGTCTTTACCATCAGCGCAAATTCAGTTCATATTTATAGCTCCAAATTTGCTAAACATTTGCTCTATTAGCAAACCTAAGAAACTCCGTTTCCTCTTCCAAGTACCACATACATTTCAAACTTAAGTAACTCTCCGTCAAAATGGCCTGTTTAGTCAACTCATCCTTTAAATTGTATTCGGATCAGTTATACATATCTCAAACCCATAAAATCGCCAAAACATTGCAGGATTCTTTCCTCGTTTAATTGTTACAGCATTACAGTTTCAAAGTGAATACTTAATCGCATGCAGATCTTAAAAGGTTGAAGCAAAACGACTCAACCGCACATCCAAAGATTTGGTCAAAGAACGGTCAAAACACCGTAGGGTAAAGTCTTCTTGTATTAACTGAATAACATGTGACAATGTGATGCACATTGTTGCCAATATTAGTTTTCGAGAATTGAGATCAGCTCGGAAATGGGCATCCGTGAACATTTCTTGTACTTGAAAATCCGAAAAAAGAAATTCAGTTAGCTGACAATAATGCGCCTTTACTGTAATAGCTATAAAACATTTACTTAAAAGCGCTAGAATGTTTTTTTTTTCTTCCCAATACAATTTTATTACAGGACAAACACTAGCGGAGCACCATGGTTAAGAAAAACCCATCTGTTCGAGAAAATGTCGGCCATACTCCAGCTGACAAGTTAGTTTACAGCGTACATCTTTGATATTGGACGTCCATGTTATGGCCAAAGTATCCGCTGACCAGTATTACGTTACCATATCGCGGGCTCAAGTTAAGACCTCATATATTAGCTTAATTGGCCATTAGGCGCCCATAGAAAAGAAATTGTAATGTTTCTTCGCCACGGTAGAGAGTTCCATCGATGATGAGCTTTTCGACGTTGAGGTATTCAGCCTTCTTCTCGCGCTTGGCTGCCTTTAGCATCGGAAACAGCTTTTAGTCTTACTTCGTCGACTTCTTCAGGGAAATCGGCGGATATTCCAAATCCGGTACCTCTTTGGAAATACTTGATAAGGGATTTGATAAAAAAAAAAAAAAAAAAAAAAACTTTGTAGGTAGGTAGGTAGGTAGGTATACTTTATTTAAATCAAGAAACACGCTAGCCCCAACAACACTTAGCTGGTTTCCATGGAGGGCGTGTTTATACAGACATAAAAATGAAACTAAAGCTAATAATACGAGATTGAAATATGATAAATCTAAAACTAATAAAATTCAGCTAAGAACGAAAACTAACAGTTATAAACTAAATATTAAAAAGTATTAGGATAGCTAGCACATAACTAACACAAGACTATATAGCATGACATGACCCAATTACGTTTTGATATATTTATTAAATGAATGAGTATCGATTCCGCAAGTTTTGCTTCATTTGGGAGTTGGTTCCAAAGCATCGCGCCGCTGTATTTGAAACTTCTTTTTAGAAACTCTCTCTTCGGTTCAGGAAGTGTCAGATCTGTAGCACTATTTCTAAGATGGTAATTAGTCTGATCAACATTCCTTCTACCAAAAGAGTTCCTGAGGTCGGGCGCGGTGTCGTCATTTAGTATTTTAAACATCAATGTTGATTTGGCACGGAGTCGCCTCATATCAAGTGTGTCCCAAGAGAGGGTCCCGATTATTTCAGCGGAACGAATATCATAACTGGCACCAGTAAGAACTCTAGCAGTAGGAGATTGAAATCTTTGTAACTTATCTTTTAGTAATTTGCCGCAGTTTTCCCAAAGAGGGGAACAATATTCAAAATAAGGCTGTACTAGGCTCTTTTAAACCTTTTCAAGCGTATTTACAGAAACAAAGGGCTTGATACGTCTCATCGCTCCAATGCCCGCACTGCCGGCCTTCTTACAAATCATGTCAATATGACTATCCCAACTAAGTCTTTCATCTATCTGAACCCCTAGGCATTTATGTTCGAGTTATGGGTATTATTTACATTATTTATTACAACTGGTTGTTCGGTATTCTTATTGTTCAGATTATATGAGGAGCCAATAAACATCAATTTGGACTTAGATGGGTGCAGTTGAAGTTTATTTTCTATAAGCCAGTTGCGGACATGAGCGAGGTCAGAATTTAGTTTAATGACAAATTCGTTGGCATCGTAAGAAAATCCGTCAGCTTTACTATTAACGGTCGCGGTTGAGGATTTCGGTCATTTGATAGTCGCTTTGTAATTGGTCTGTGAACCCTGTCAAAATGAATCTGTTCTTCATCGACTGGTGGAGCTTCGTGCGCATAAAGTCTCTTAGGGCGAACTCGGTGTCGCTCTTCGATTCGTTTTCACGTTGACTTCCTTTATGCCAAAGAACTTCATATTACCTCTACGACTGTGGCATTCGAGCTGCTTAACATGTCGGCGATGTAGCTCTTTAAGTTCGCGCTCGATGCGTTCACTGGAGTTGTTGGCCGTTTCTTGTTTGAAATTTACATCATTTATAATGGATTTCAGGTCCTCGATCTCTGCTTGCGAATGCTCCAAGCTCGTTTGCAGGGATTTGTTTTCTTCCTCGAGGAGAGTAAACCTCTTTTTATAAGCTTCCAACTCGAAAAGTCAAAAGCATGTCGAGTTTCTCTTTTATGCCTGAGAGTCTCGAGTTTGTAGTTTCGAAGCACTGTTTGCATCCTTGCTCGTGATGTTGATCAGAAGCGTCTTCTTCATCGGTTTGAGAGCTACACTCCATTGTTCTTTTTCTGCCTCTTTCCGCGGTTTCCTTTCTTTTTGCTGGCTCATCATACATTATAATTAGATAATAAATAAATCTTAACCACCGCCCGGCTGCGAAACTGCAAAAAAACACTAGAGCACATTTTCGGAGTGACAGCCATCCTTTGTGCCTCGACCCAGTCCCCTAGAATGTCCCAGTTTGGATACTCCTGGGATTTTCTGTAATAACTTTTCTCTCTTGTTAAATGAAACTTCTTAATAAAGTTATTATTACATTTGATAATCCTACCGATAAACAGCCCGGTTATTCCTTTGCGGTTTATAGTTCCACTAAGATCGACCAAAAAAGAGGCACAGCTTTGGTTTGATTAGTGGGATACGCAGAGGATACACCACAGCTCCAAATCGATCCACTGCTATCACGACCAGACTCTGAATAGACACAACGGTGGAAACATAAGCTAAAAAAAGAACAAGCTGACACAAGGCCCGACCAAGAACTCCAACATTAAGCCAAACCCCGTCCGAATACAGCCCTGTTACGTCCCTCCGAAAAAATTACAATCCCACGCCAGTTCGACAAAAATCCTTATAAAAATTCGCTTAATAATAAAACTAAATGAAATAAAAACTTTTTCAAATATCAGCCTTAGAATAAGCCAAAAACGTTAGAGATTCTTTTCAAGCGGTAATTTTCACAAAAAATAAAACAGATGCAAGGATTTATAGCACAATTTAAGATTGCCATAAAATTTGCTATACGCCCATAGCGATAGATACTCGAAGAACATTCATTTTCTAATGTAAAATATCTCAAAAATCTGAAAATACTCCAGGGTAGCCAGCATAAAGTGAACGCTAACACGATCGCAATGGCCATCTTCAACACTTGTCTGTTTCTTCTTGTGCGCAGTTCTTCAGCGTTGACCGAGCGTTCGCCCGGAATCACCTGGGTCTTGAGCTTGACAATGATGATGGTGTAAAGTATGGCCAACGCAACGATAGGAAGATAAAAACATACAACAGCCGCTACAGTAAAACGATAGCTGCCAGCTGCCAGTCTATCTGTGCAAATAGCAAGTCCATGTGGGTTTTCAACCAGCTCCAAGACAAATAGATTTGAAGAGAGGCCGGCCATGGCGACGATCCAGGTGGCGAGAATGAAGTAGGGACACAGCTTTGAAATTATGAGTGGGGAACGCAGAGGAAACACCACAGCTCCAAATCGATCCACTGCTATTAGGACCATACTTGAGATAGACATGACAGAGGAAACATAATGCACATGTCATCGGCTTCCCCGTGGAGTTGACCCCCAGGCCTACCAGGGAGATATGTGGGGGAATATTAGGAGATGGATGGGATTCTTTGCCCGAGGGTAGGGGAAATTTTTCACATTGTTTTACGATCAAAGATTAGGGGTGGGGGAATTCACAAGTTTGAAAAGGATGTCACGGGGATTTTCAGCTGAGAGACACCTCACCCAGGGGGCTTTGTCTTGAGAGATTCCCCGACCCCCCGGGAAATTCCTCAAGTTTGCTTGACTGATTTTACAATCCCCCTGGTTAGCCCGGGGGTCGACCCCACGGGTGAGCCGATGACAAGTGCATAAGCTAAAAAGGGAACCAGCTTACACAAGGCCTGACCAACAGGGCCAGTGATAAGCCAAGCCCCGGCCGAATGCAGCTCTGTTATGTCCCTCGGAATCAGGAATATTGGAAACATCAAGTCCGACGTGGCCATGTTGACGATGAAATAATTTATCGGTTTTCTCATTGTTTTTGTTTTATAAACTGTGAAAGCAATAATGGGATTCCCGATCAGCGAAACAACGAAGACCACACAGTCAGCCAAAGTCTCTCCCACTTTCTTTGCTGTGGTATTCTGTGAAACGTAGCACCTCGATCCGCCATTCAGAGTTAAATTCATGTTTGTTCGCTTTCCGTTGGTTCCGCCTTGCCTGTTACAAATTCATTAAGTGTATGCTTTAATATTCTTCCTCGGGTAAAAATGAATGCTTATTTAATTTAAATGCCACCCTTCAATTCATCCTATAGCCGATCGATTAGTGAATCGCATTTGGTGTTAGCCATTGGAGGCAACCATTTCCAGAAGCTTTTTATTTTATCTTAATTAGTTTCGTTTCGTGATCAGCAGTTATTACCTCGCCTTAGCAGATTGAGATGAGTCCGCCAGGTGCACTTGATGAACAGGCAGCATACATAGTTGAAAATATGTAAATTGAGAAAAACGAAACAAACAGTCAAGGAATAGAAGTTAAAAAAATAAGAGGACAAATATTCCTTTACTTCTACATGTACGGTCTGAAAACACATGATAGGTACGATCAAAATAACTCTGATACGAGTGACTCTTGGTAAACAAATTAATAAACTCTGAGATGAAAAGTGAGACTGTAATTCAGCTTTCGAATTTAATTTCATTAAACGAGGTGTCTCCGTGCAAAAAGAAGAAATATTTCTTTTAATTTGCATGATGGTGCGACAAAAAGATTAAACATTATTTTATCTTTCATTGAAAAGCCGGCTTCGCCACTGCGCTTTTAAGTCTCGCAGGAGGTAAAGTAGCATGCAATAATTAATAAATTAAATGCTATTAAAAGTTTACAAGAAGCTCACTACTTTAAATCCAGAAAACTAGTGTTTGTCGATATCCCTTGTTAAAAAGCGAAATAGTTTTCTAAACTCGGTTTCTGACTCGGTGAGAGGACAACGTGGTTTGTTTGGAGCAAAGCTTTTCCTGTTCTGCTACTGATTTGTCATTATGAGATACCTGTTACGCTACCCGGTGACAAAGCTGTCAGTCTAGTCGTTTCCATAGTGATTAATTGTCAAGTTTGTATTCTTGACAATTTCCATATGAAAATAAAAACTTCGTGAGCGGATGTTTGTGCTAATATATAGTGTAGCGGATATTTGAAAGCTAAACGATTAAATGCAGTATTTCAGTTGTTGTTGGAAGTTAATATCTTACTTAACACTTAATAATAATAACATAATAATCTCGGGATTTATAATGCGCAGTTTTCAAGACGAGAAGACCAACTGCGTATTACAACAATAGAGTAAGACAATTAAAGCTAACTAACTTGATGATCTCTATCCTCCTGAATGAAAAGTGTCCAGTTTAGCGGTGAGACGTGCTTAACGTTACGAAAGTATCAGTTTTAGTTGAATTTCTAATGATGGTTTCATTGCGCACAGCGGATGATGTTATTAAACCAGACCAGCTGTAGGTACAACGGAGACGAATAATTTAATATAATCTTGCGGTTGAACGAAACAAACTCCCATTGCTTTAGCTGTTTGAACAGAATTTGGAAAAAGCATTAATGTCATATAAAGAAACATTGTGATCGATAAGGGGAGAGATGTTGGTCAGTTCCGATCAAAATAATCTCCCCTTGTCCTCAAACATCAACTGAGTGCTTACTAAGACCCAAAAGAAGTATTATTTTTATTTTCTTCTCTTTTTTTTTTGTTTCCTGGTTTGTATTCAAGACAGATTTGACCAGTAAGACGATATTTAAATTAAATAAATGGTATGATAAAAACATGATATCATTTATTAATTCAAAATGTGGGTTCCTGGTGCTGTGGTCTGCCCTCACACAAAATTTCACGGATGGGCGGAGGCTGGGGAATGCGCTGACCGATCGATTTGTGAATCTCGTTTCGTAAGGCTTTCGCGGCAACATTTCGAAAAGCAAGTTAATTTAGGAATTAACTAGAGATTGATAAGCTTCTAGCTGCGTTTCGTTTTTACCGTCGGTGTTAGACACGACTACTGAGCCGTGAGCTAATTACATGCTCAGCATTTCCAGCACTTCATTAGTAAGTGGTAACAATAACAGTGCATTATCTATGTAGAGTTTAACAAGCAGCTCTTATTTCTGTGCAACACTTACTTTCAACTGTGCATTCAGCTGTTTATGTTTGTTTGTGTCTGTAAGACCCCCGTTTGGGAGTCGATTTTTGTAATAAGCCCCCCTCCTTTTGGGACACGAGATTTTGTAATTATTCCCTCTTACAACGTACACTTAAAACACACAATACTGTTTCCTGATCGGTATTAAATAATAAAGTTTTACTGCAGTTGTTTGAGACTTGTACAAAAACTATTGAACACGAGAACGGCGTGTTCAAAGATTTGAAATGTACTTACGTTCTCGAGAGAAAAAAACTTACATTTTGATCATTTCACGTTGCTGTTCTCAACAGGACGGCAAAGAAGCGCCCCAAAATGGAAAATGCACACGCAGAACGATTGTTATTGGTCATCGTTGCCATTTTAGTCGTCGTTGCTTAAATCAAAATCAAAATCAAGATCAAAATTTGACTTTGGAACAGACTTTCCAGTAATCTACATTGTCTGTCATTTAGTCTCTTTACTTTACAGTTCATAGCTTTCGTCTCTATCAACAATTCTCCCTGCAAGGAAAATGATAGGAACCTCCTGGCCATGATTACGAAGACGCTAAACACAACTTAGAAAACTAGCCCTAAAACCAGTTAAACCAGAGCGGTTAAATCCCTGTAATTAAGTCTCTTAACGTCTTGAGATATCAGTCGAAAAGGAAGCCATTTGCTCCCACCCATTACAATATCACTGCCAGTTACAGTCGTGTCAAAGAGTTCTGGAGAGCTTCTTTCCTTGAATAACGTCTTTGATCTCTTGTAGATCCAGTGTTTCGTATTGCAACAGAGCTTGCGCTAGGCGATCGTGCTCTTTCGAGTGCGCCTGGAGTAACGATTTGGCCCGTTCGTACGAGTCCTGTGAAAATTAAACAATTATCCATGTTAATTAATACGGAAACTCTTTGAATTTTAACTTAGGGTAGTCATACCGGTAGCTTGTCAATGAAGCCATGTTACATTGTACATGTTTGTGTGTGTGTGTGTGTGTGTGTGTGTGTGGCTTATGTCGAAATAAAGAATAAAGCGCATTAGTTTGGATGACAGGTTGTATACCGATTCTTCGAATTCCTTCCACGCGGCATATGTAATTTCAGAGCCCAAAAGTTTGGCAACTTTCTTGAGTCACCCCTTCAAAATATGGCTTTCTATTTACGCAGACAATTCCTTTTCAAAATGGTGCATCGTCCACCGAATGTGTGTGATGGTGGTGGTGGTGGTGGTGGTGGTGGTGATGGTACTGGAGATTGGGATGGTGGTTATGGCGATGGTGGTGCTGGTGCTGGTGGTGCTAGGGGTGATTGTGGTGATGATAGTAGTGGTGCTGGTGCTGGTGGTGATGGTGCTGGTGGTGGTGGTGGTGGTGACGGTGGTGAAGGTGGTGATGGTGATGATGGTGGTGGTGGCGGTGGTGTTGCTGGTGATGGCGGTGGCAATGGTGCTGGTGATGGTTGTGGTGACGGTGATGATGGTGGTGGTGGTGATGGTGATGATGGTGCTGGTACCTGTGATGGTGGTGGTGATGTTGTTTTGATGGTGATCGTGCTGGTGATGGTGATGGTGCTGGTGACGGTGGTGTTATGATGGTGGTATGCCGGCCTTTACTGCTTAGTTTGGACCAGAGATATGGACTCAAATACCGCAGTTCAAGCAAGTGGAAAGCGCCCTCAATTAGCGTTAAGGATCCGGTGTTCAAGTAACAAGAGCCGAGAGTCTGGTTCAACGCT
The DNA here is from genome assembly GCA_016490735.1 of Pachyseris speciosa. NCBI lineage: Eukaryota > Metazoa > Cnidaria > Anthozoa > Scleractinia > Pachyseridae > Pachyseris > Pachyseris speciosa. The sequence goes on along the minus strand of JAEMWC010000252.1, from coordinate 794,651 downwards.
TGGTTGGTTTCTACCTCAGAGAAGAAACTTTAACGCACAATGTCGGTCTTTGGGTGGTGACCTTGCGCGATGGTCCTTGGTGATTAACGTTGCAAAGAGCACGTTAGTTCTTTAACCCATTGACAACCGAGCATTTTGCCGAAAAACATCTTTTAAAGTTCGTCGAGCCGTTTTCTGGCCAGAATCTAGCCAAAAAGAACCAAAACTGCCCAAAACTCTGTTTGCTGGTGGAGCTCATGGCGCCCTTCTGTTCCTGATGCTTAATTTCCAAGTTCAGGCATGCGCAGAAAACAAAAATTCCGAGAGATTTTGGGATGAAAAGTTTCATTGCCCCCCTCTCCTTCTACGTTTCGCTTTCTCTCCTCCCCCTTTCTTTCTCTTTTCTTGTCTGGCTTTCTATATCTCTTGCTGGGCATTTTCTGGGCTTCCCTTCGGTGGGAAAGGATTTGGTGGAAAACTTTTAGGATCACAGGAATTGATGGAAGGAAGTGCAGGTTGGTAGTGGAACAAGATTTTCATTCAAATTTTCGGCTCAACATCACTTGGTTTCTTTGCGTTTCCCCCGGTCTGTTTGACGGAATCGTGCTCATTTCGGTATGGTTTGAAAGAACTCTTCCCCCTACACATGCTACATGTAAAAGTTGTCCGTGAGCTTTAGAACTGATGACGTCACAAGCGGTACAAAGGAGGTGGTTGTGCGCGGCCGGTTTTGGCCGGCACGGTTGCCAATGGGTTAAGCTCTGTTATCAACTTGTAAATTCTTCTTACCGCTCTAAATATAATTCTTATGGTACTTGTTTAGAGAAATTGTTTAAAATCAAGCGATTGTGTCTTTGATGATAAAATAAGTCATGTTATACTATGTTTATGTTATGATGACCATTTTCTTTATCCTCATTAACCTGTATGTTCGATCAAGCATCGATATTGTAATGAGAAATCAGCCTATGCTCAATGCTTTAGCTTAAATGGCAAAGTCCTGATAGTAAGGTCATGTACATCCCATGTGAGAATTTGATCTACTACAAGCTCCCTTAAAGAAACTCTCCTTACTCCAGATAGGTTCTGGCATTAATTTAGGTAAACAGCGTTCTGCTGGAGTGAGCAAGATCTGTCAATCACCTTCAGAAGTTGCTTGACTTCATTTTCTACCAGAGCCTGTAGCTCAGGACTCGATTTATCAGCCTCCTTGATTTGAAGCATTCCAACCTGAAAACAGACAGTTAACAAATGGAACGTGGTTTAGCGTTGTCTGTACTCTTAACAACAACGATATTCGTCATCACAATGGTCAAAATGTTGTGGACTCTCTTGGTTGCGTCTAGTCAGTCCACAACATTTTGACCACTGTGATGACGAATATCGTTGTCGATAAGAGTGCAAACAATGCTAAACCACATTCCATTTGTTTTTTACCACAACATCAACGTGAAAGAAAATGAAAAAAGGCATGGCGTTACACGTTGACGCGAGCAGCGTTGCCTAGACTCTTATCGACAACGGCAAATTAGATTGCCAATCACATTTCGAGATTACCAGCAACTGTGGTGAATCCACCTTGACTTCACCGTGGGGTAGGGGAGGGGTCATCATGATATGAAGTAAATGACAGGCCTGCACGGACTCCTTCAGTGTGGTTTTTGCGGTTGCCTCGCATAAGAGCCTTAAAAGAAATATTAAATTTTCGCTCTGACGAGTGTATCTTTAAGAGATTTACCTCTTTTGTATGATATTATCGGAGTCTTAGGATATATCGTTCTCAGCAGTGGCTGATTTTGTATAAAACTCCAGTGTTCCATCAGTATCTCTTTAAGGTTTCTAACTCCTGGGTGGTACGTGGTGACAAAAGGCAAAAGTCTCTCGTGATCTTTTTTCTTTTGTTTAAGAGCCGATGGTCTAGAGGCAAAGTTGACCCCTGACAGACACCTTTCTATTATTGGTTTTGGATAGCCGCGCGCTCTCAGGCGTTGTTTGAATTTCAAAAGGCTCTCTTCAAATGTTGTTTTCGAAGAGTTAGTTCTAAGCAGTCTTATTGCTTCGCCTTTAATGAAACCATTTTTCACGCCTGGGGGGTGGCATGAGTTGAAGTGTGTATATTGAAAGGTTTCAGTCGGCTTGTGGTGGGTTTTAATGTCTAGGATGGATTCGTTTTTGAATCTTTCCCCTTTAAACACCACTGTATCGAGGAAAGTAATCTCGTTCTCTGATACTTCGGCCATGAATTTGATGGTTGGGTGGAATTTATTAGCTTGTTCAATAAAATGATCCACGTTTGTTTTGCCGCAGTCCCAAAGGGAGAAGATATCATCGATATATCTTTCCCATACTTTCGGCTTGGTATCGCTTTGTTGTATTATCTTTATCTCAATTTCAGCCATGAAAATGTTGGCAAATGACACTGCCATTTTTGTTCCCATGGCCGTTCCATGTGTTTGGAGATAGTTCTCCCCATTGAACTGGAACGAGTTTTCTTTCAAGATTAAAACAAGCATTTCCCTAAGGAAGCGTGTTGGGATCGGTGGGTTGTAGTTATGGAACTTTTCGTATGCCTTGCATACTGTGTTCGTTCCTTCTTCTTGTGGTATATTTGTGTACAAGCTAGAGACGTCCATTGATACTAAAATTGTATCTTGGCCTATCTTTGTTTTTTCTATGAAATTGATAAAGTCCGTTGTATCCTTAATAAAGGAGTGTTGTTGTTGTTGTGCGATAGGCTGGAGCAGTGTATCCACAAATGAGGATATTCGCTCGGTGGGGCCGTCACAACCCGAGATGATGGGTCTTCCAACCGGTATAGGCTTGTGTGTTTTAGTAAGTGTATAGAATATGGGTATTCTTGGCGGATCGGGAGTTTGTGAAAGCCATTTTTTAGTGATGACGTCAATGTGCTTGCCCTGATGTAGTCGGTTAATGAGGTCATTAACCTTTTCCTGTGTGCCTTTCACCATCGGTGTTTTTAGAGGCGTATAGTGTTCTCTATTGTCGAGTTGCACCTTAGCCTCATGTATTTTCTCTGTTTTATTCATGATGACTGTTGTAGTTCCTTTGTCGGCTTTTTTGAGGTTTAAAGCGGGGTTGTTTTTCAACTCCGTTAGAGCTTTGACCTCGTTGCGTGACAGGTTATTTTTGGGCTTAGCTATCGGGATTTCAGCAAGTTGTATCTTGACATTTTCCAAGTAGCTCTCAAGGGCAACAGAGGGTTGAACCTGTGGCATCCAATTTGACTTAACATGGAAAGGATGTGGTTCTTTGTTTTGCCCGTGAAAAATGTATTGGAGTCTCATTCGTCTTGCGAATTGTTCAAAATCTCGCAAGAGTTCCCGCCTAATTTTAGTTTCTTTAGTTGCGGGCGTGGGAATGAATTTGAGACCCTTTGACAGCACGCTAACTTGGTTGTCAGTTAGATGATGGCTTGATAGGTTTCTAAGGAATTTTTCATTCATCTCCCTTTCTCTGGCTAAACGCCTGTTTTTCAAGGTGTTTCTACGCCTTTTGCGCCTTTTGTTTTTTGCAATGTGTTGGTTGCTGTTGTTGTGATTACCATTGGTAGAGTCAGAGAACAGACTGTTATAACATTCATCCTTTTTATTTTTAAGGACATGTGTACAGACAATTTCTTTCAAGTCAGAAATTTGTTTCTGTAAATCGGCTAGGTTAACATTGTTGTTGTTTACAATGTGATTCGCCGAATGCGTTTCGTTGAGAGGATGCCTACTTACAATTTTATGTTTTCGAGCCGCAAAATCTGGATTAGCCTTAAACTTCCTCTTCTGGCTTTCAAGCTTTCGTTTGTGGAAGAGAGTTAGTGCGTTGACTAAACTCTGTTCAGCTTTGAGTTTGATGTCTCTCAGTTCTTTAGCAAAAATATCGTCCGGCGTTATGTTTGGCTTTGCCGAGTATTGCAAAGACTTCGGACATGTGCGATTTGCTATGTGTTTCTCTAGCTTTTCGATAGAGAGTTCAGTCTTGGCTATTTTAGTCTCCACAGTCTTTTGATCTGTGAATCTCCTCTTTAAACCTCGTTTGGGGAGGCCTGGCTTTTGAGGACCATTGTTGCTGTGTTTGTTTGGCGGGCTCTTTGGATTGCCATTGCACCGGAGTGGTCTTGGTTGTGATGGTGGAGGGCTGTTCTCCGTGTCATTTATTCCAAAAATAACCTGTCACGCAACGAGGTCAAAGCTCTAACGGAGTTGAAAAACAACCCCGCTTTAAACCTCAAAAAAGCCGACAAAGGAACTACAACAGTCATCATGAATAAAACAGAGAAAATACATGAGGCTAAGGTGCAACTCGACAATAGAGAACACTATACGCCTCTAAAAACACCGATGGTGAAAGGCACACAGGAAAAGGTTAATGACCTCATTAACCGACTACATCAGGGCAAGCACATTGACGTCATCACTAAAAAATGGCTTTCACAAACTCCCGATCCGCCAAGAATACCCATATTCTATACACTTACTAAAACACACAAGCCTATACCGGTTGGAAGACCCATCATCTCGGGTTGTGACGGCCCCACCGAGCGAATATCCTCATTTGTGGATACACTGCTCCAGCCTATCGCACAACAACAACAACACTCCTTTATTAAGGATACAACGGACTTTATCAATTTCATAGAAAAAACAAAGATAGGCCAAGATAC
>JAEMWC010000252.1:697500-785000 GCA_016490735.1 Pachyseris speciosa | reverse complement strand
AATAATCTCCTCTGCGACTCGTCCTCCCATTGCGACATCCAGCCTTGCAAGGAGTTGTGCTTTAGACTAATTCAGCTCATCTTTCTCCGGCAACTGGGCAACCTTTAAAAAAGCGCAAGATGACAAATATCCTTTACATAGAGCGGTTTTCAATTGAGTGTCGAAAGTAAATTGCGTTTGCTTTAGTTTTCCATTGCTTCGCTCAGTGATTGGCCAACAAAACTCGCGCTACATTTTCAACCAATGAGAAGCAAATCCAAAGCCAATCGCGACTTGTACGCGCGTATTTTCCCGCGCTTTACGCCGGCTGCATGCAGTTACTTGGTATTCTGATTGGCTCATTGCACTGTTTTGGTCTGTTGTGATTGGTCATGCTGAAAATAACATCTGCAGGATGACACGAAAGCTATTAAAAATCATATGACAACAAGAGTAGCTTGCATACCATTCCAAGAGCCTGGCCACGTGGTGCAATGGTTGCTTTGTGGATTGGCATTGCTCCTGGGGTGTACAGAGCCACAAGTGCATGTCCGCCCTCGTGGTATGCTACCAGTTCCCTGTTTTTGGCTTCGATAACAGCGCTCTTCCGTTCAGGACCTAAGCGATGAAGTTTCCAAAAAATCAATTGGTAGAAGAGCCAGGAAAGTGACAAATGTATTCGTTATTAGAGACCTTAAGATACCCCGATTCCTGTGTACGGGTACGGGTAAATTACTGGTACCCGTACACGTGAAAAGTGACGGGAACATCAACTTAAGTTACCCGGACTAAGCATAGAAGGACTGAAACCTTAACTTATTCCCGTTTAGTAAACATGGCGGCTGCCAAGGTTAGGTTTGTAGTCACCGGCAATGTTTTATCAGTATCTGTTCGTTTTTTCTTGAATTTGGTCAGTGGTTTTTTTTTTTTTGTTTTGTTTTGTTTTGTTTTGTTTTTTTTGTTTTTGTTTTCGCTTAACAAGGCTCCAAATATTTTGTTCCTTGCATACAGAAAGGTACGTAGACGAAATGTTGCTGCTTTATGCCCGTGGTAGTAACGATAAACTCAAAATTTCCTGGAAACTGTCCTTTCGAAACACATTTTCCTTTATTTTGGCTAGATAAGCTTAAAGGTTCACAAAAGTGGCTGGTACAATTTTGTCTTCGAAACGATTTTCGACCACGAACATGTCGCCGCCATTCGTCGCTTCCAACGCTTAATCAGCTGGTTTTTGGTCAAATATTTCTTGTTAATTAGACTTTACTTGGTACAAATACAAATTAGACAGCACAATTGACTTACTTTTTTGCTCATTTCGCTTAAAACATCGTTTACTTGTCCTTTACAACTTACCCGTAAGTAAACACGAGTAGCATGCCACTTACCCCGGATAAACGGCTAAGTTACCGGGTAGTAAGATGATGCCATTACCAAATATGGTCAAACATGGCGCCCTGCCCGTACCCGTACACCGGAATTGGAGTATCTTAAGGTCTCTATTGGCCAAATGTGACCAAGTGGTTAACTGTTTAATAAAATGCTGTATATAGGGGAGATTCCCGAGATATGATAACTAAATTTGATGATGATGACGATAACGATGACGATGGCAGTGACGAACATGATGAAGATGACGGTGACGAAGGTGATGGTGATTGGAGCTTTAGCAACGACGACGACGGCAAAGAGAACGCCGCAAAACAATGGGCTTAATGAGCAAAAACGATCCCCCGCACGTTCATTTACATTTTGGTACATTTCGTTGACGTTCTCAGCAATTCTTTTTTTATTTTTTTTCACCCGTTCTCAAAGAAACGCACGGATCATATATCCAAAAAATCCGGATTCAGCTGATTTGATCTAATGAATGCACTCGGTGTATGGATTCTTTGGATTTATAATACTTTTTTAGATTTTTGTAAAGAAACGCAAAATCTGTATTTGGAGTCGAGAATCCGGATTTGGATTTTCCCTAAAAACGATCATAACAAAAATAACATTCATGAACTAAAGTTAAGCTTCTAAACATCACATGTACGTGTAAAACGCTTACCCATGAGAATCTTGTCCCTTGCAAATTCAAGATGTTTCGTTGTAACACTTTGGTCTCCTTCAGTGGCAGCGTAAATTGCAGCGGCAATTACCAAGTTGGCGAGGTCAGCACCTAATGATAAATCAATCCATAGAGTGAACATAACTGATAAGAAGCTACACAATAATAAAAGTAACAAAGCATAATTTTTTGAGACAGCGCAAAGGATAATTATGTTTAAACAAGAGAGTATGAGGCTCTCTTGGTTTAAATGACAGGGGGAATGGTTTCGTGCTGCAGAATAGTTATGGCTGCTCGGTGGAGGAATTTTTGGCTTTATGTGACTTTGAAGTCATTTAAAAGTGTGTTTCGGTGAAAAATATCCTCAAAATACGCTGTATTGCGCCGAACACAGGACAACTATTCATTGCCAGCTCTCTGTATTCTGGAAATAAATACAATGCACTCAGAAAAAGACAAGAATCAAGGCAATGTTAAGCCCGCCGCACACGTGAGGATACAGCTGAGCAAAATGCCTCCCGAGGCAGTTAGCTCAGCTATTTCCTCTCGACTGCGGGGAAATTTCGGTGAGAAATTCGCCTAGCGAGGCGGAGAGATCAATATCAAACATTTCTGATATTTTCCTCCGCTGTGTAATTGAATTGCTGGCTACAGTGAATCATTGCCAAAGAAAACTTGTTCGTTCTTTCACACCAGCAAATAAAACTTGTGAAGGCAAAACTTGTCAAAGAAAATTTGTCGTTCATAAATATGAGCAAATAAAAATTGTCAATGACACTTGTCAAGGAAAACTTGCTCGTCTGTAACCGGCCTTACACGAGCAATTTTTCCTTGACAAGTTTACTTGTCAATTTTTATTGCTCGTGGAGATGATCAACAAGTTTTCCTTTACAATTTTCCATTGGCAAGGTTTCCTTGTTCATGTAGACGATCAGCAAGTTTCCCTTGACAAGTTTCGGTTATGCCCGCAACAATAATATCCTTGTCACATTTTCCTTGTTGTCCATCTACACGAGCAAATTTCTGACTTGACAATTTTTCCTTGTCAAGGAAAAGCTAGCCCGCCAGATTTTCCTTGACAAGGCAAACTTGTCAAGGAAAAATTGCTCGTGTAAATGGAGCTTTAACTGCCTCGCGAGGCATTTTGCTCAGCTGTTTCCTCACGTGTGCGGCGGGCTTTATGTTTTGAATTAGTAAAACACTTATTAGTAAGATTATTATAATTAAGAAAAGATAGTAAGACAACCTCAAGGTTCATTTTCAGAGGGAACTCAAGTACATTAATTTTAAGTACTATACACTGTATATCATACCTGAAAAGCCAGCTGTTCCCCTGGCAAGTACCTCAATATTGACATCTGTGGTTACACAGTATAGTGAAATAAATAAATGACAGATCGACCGACTGACCGACTTGATTGAATTATTGCTCACCAAAAGTAAGCACTATAGTGATCTGATTGTGCTGTCCAAGTGAGTTCCTGAGGGGGAGTGAGGAGGGGAGGAAACCCGTATGTTGTCCCTAGAGTTCCGTCACCGTAGAACGTCACAGTCAAGTCAGCCGCTGCTTCAACCCCAACAGTGACCAGCATGTAATTTCTCCTTGCACTGTTACTACTTGATTAAGCATAAATTCATGAGAACAAACAAAAAATGATTACCAAAGATCGTCAGAATGCCCTAATGATTGAACGGATTCTTCCAACTCGTAAAATAAGACATATGTGGAGTTCGGTGAGGAGAATATTCATATTGGTTCCAGGGATTAACGCTTAACGGGTTAAGCCACAATAATCTTACCATCTGCAACTTGAACATTCTTGAGATGTAACTTGGGGATATCATGCCGACCTTTGACATCGCGCATGGGAACGTTAATCTTGGTGTCAAATCGACCAGGGCTGATAAGTGCTCTGCGAGAAAGAAATGCATATTTCATCTATGTTGGTTACACTAGGCAATTTTCCGTGCAACTTATCTTGCAATTTTGTTGCAGCATTGCGAGACAAGTTGCACGAAACGTTGCCAAGTGTAACACTCCTACGCAAAGCTTGGAAAATTCGTTGTAGCACTGCGAGAAGTGTTGCAAAAATTAGAACCATCTTCTACTTCTACTATGTACAAATGCGGCAACAAAAAATGTGAGACCTGTTCATAACAGGCTGCTACACGAGGCAATTTTTCTTGCAACTCGCATCACAACAAAATTGCGAGAAATGTTGCACGAAAAATTGCTTAGTGTGACGGTGCCTTAAGGAAAAAGTGCACAATTCTGGACAAGTGAATCATGAAATTTGTAGCTAAATTCGTTTCAATTTGTGAGGAAACTGAGCAAATTCAGCTTGCGCGCGCAGAATTGCGTCAGTGTCGTACAACTTGCGTCAACACTGTGTCCTGTTTTAAAAATTCATTTTAACAGGCGGTTAGAATTGTTCAGTCAAAACAAGCAGCACTTAGAATTCGTGCTGTCTGTTTTATTTTATGACTGTACTATTTTAATTCTAGAAGTTTACTTTTTGAATTGTGAAAAATGCCAGAATTGTAATGATTTTGAAACTGTATGCGCAGACAAATGGCGTCATCCGCGTTCTTTGTACTCTCATAAGGCACGCTCGACGCCGCCCGGTTAGCTCAGTGGTAGAGCACCGGACTACTGTGCGGGAGGTCGCGGGTTCAAACCCCGGCCGGACCAACACTCAGGGTCTTTAAATAATTGAGGAGAAAGTGCTGCCTTTGTAATTACATCTGCAAACGGTTAGACTTTCTAGTCTTCTCGGATAAGTACGATAAACCTTAGGTCCCGTCTCACAACACTTGCTCCTAATAATCTGTGGGACGTTAAAGAACCCACACACTGTTCGAAATAAAGAGTAGGGGACGTAGTTCCCGGGGTGGTGGTCTACCTTGCATCTGTCTTGACGTTCATGCGTGGGTTGGGTGGGTGGGTGAGATCAAATATGGACTGATAGCGGCTGCCAGAGGCGCCTTTACAGGCTGACGTCCGATCTCACCCTAGAGAAGAATTGTAAACCGCCATGAAACAATGTGATATGTGCGGTATATAAACCATTACCATTACCATTACCATTACCAATGAAAAGATGCGTGAGCTATATTATAAAATGATCTAAGCGCCATTTCTCGCTTACAATGTGTCTGAGCCTAGGATCTGGGCACCGATCAGTCTTTGTCAAGGCCTGTAAACAAACTGGATAGGAAGCTAGCCAGATGCAGTCAGCATTGCTGCTAGGTTCTGGCAAATGAATCTGCTGCCTTCCCAAAAAAATAGGTAGCCTAACGGCTACATGTGTGGGATATCAAGGTACTATATACGAAAAGCTAACAACTGATTGAGCACATAGATGATAGGTATGAATAAATCAGGGTGAAAAGACCTGAAAAGTCTATTGAAGTCAACTTAGGCCTACCGTAAAAGCTCTATTAAGCCCCCGGGGGGCTTATTTAATTTCATGCCTCATTGACGGGGGCAATAGGTTAGGCAATAGGTTAGGCAGCGGGGGCTTATTAGACAGGGGTGCTTAAAAGAGAGGGGGGGGGTTTATTTGAAATCTCAAACACGCCGTTTACATCTTATAATAGCTTTTGTACCAAACTCACACAGCTGCAGTGAAACTTGATTATTTAATAAAGAGCAACAGTGTTTGAGTGTATATTAGTTTAAAAATAGATATATATTAGTAAATTAGTTTAAAAATAGACCAGGGGGGGGATTAGAGAGGGGGAGGAGGGGCGGGGGCTTAATAGAGCTTTTACGGTATTTCCAAACGTCTTGCTACTGCCATGCCGAACTCAAATGAATTTGATCAGGAGTGTCACGACTAAAGGACAGTACTAATTTTAATTCAGTGACATCAAATTCATCCTGCCGAATTTAATTCTCGAATTTTAATAGTTCGGCACGACAACAGCACAACCATAGCCACAGCCATAGCGAGCTGTAATCAACGCCTGTTGAGGTCACTTAATGAGGTCACTGATGAGTGGGAAAACCAGTAAAATTTCTTTTTTCGCTAAACGCAGGCTTCCCTGTGTAATTCAACCAAATACTTGCTCGGATGTAGCGAACATGATAACATGCTTTTACCTTTCGCCTTTTCAACGTCGGCCGGTTCGTTGATAATTACAGAGACAGTAACTGCGAACAGTTACCACAACAAGATGCCACTTTCATCTCGAGAAAAACTTGCTTTTAATTTCGCTCACTTTGCCTTGCTGTTTGTTTTGGTTACCAAATAATTTAGAATTTTATCACAAAGCTTAGAAAAAACATTCAATAAGCACATTGCTGTTCGGCTTTCAATTAAATGGCAATGTGAAATGAGCTCAAAAACGTCTTTCTTGTTTGCCTTAGAATAAGCGTTGTTAGCTAATGTTACAGCAACATTGTCGCAGAAAAAAGGATGGCCGAAGAAATCTCGAAACTTCGAAGAGCCACATGATCGACTGAAATATGATACCTCTGGTTACCTAGCACGTGACATAAATTTGCCCCGATAGTTTATTATTTTCTACGGCTTTCTGTGAGAATTCCGTTCGATAAATCAAGGCCGCTGTTGAAGTACTCGATAAGAATTGTATTTGACTTTCGTTGAAAATAAATGTGTTTATACTTTATTTAAGCCTTTCATCAGAAGGAGCGAAACGTATCGTGAAAAAGTGGTTTATCTCTCCCCACATTTCCTGTTATCGGCTGTAACCAGTCAAACGTTGTCATTGTCCGACCACTTTTGAAGCGATCAAATTTCGTTCTCAGTCGAACAGTTTCGGGTAATGGTCGGTATCGGTGTATCCAGTCAAATGTCGTCGTTCTCATTCGAACAGCTCCGGATAATGGTCGGAATATTGGACGTTACCTAGCTAGCTAGCTCATGGACAAAAGTAGTAGTTGAGACACTCTCAAAAAAAAAACCTTGTTCTTTAAACGTATAAGTTTTCCAATCTCCAATTCTCACAATTCGACCCCCTCCCCCCTTTCCAATGTTGTAACCACGTGCCAGTATCCACGGAGCGTATTTCAACATTGAAAAGGGGGAGAGGGGGGCTTCGCTGTCGACAAAAAAGAAGTTTTCTCAATTACGGAAGGACGCTGATAGAAAGCGAGTATTTTGCTCAAATGTGTCAACACTTTTGTCCACTATTGTAGCTCGCTTTTTACAGAGCCGATAGCAATAGTGTGGGATACCACAGGATTCCCACACAAAAATCACCGGCGGACAAAGATGTGGACAAAGATATGGACAACGATTTTGACTTTTTTCTTGTTTATATTAATCAGGTTAAGTGGCTTTAATTTAAAATTTAATAAAACGATATGCATTTCAGGTAAAGCCAGGTTCTATATTGATATAATTTTGAGTAAAACAATGAAAATAAAACTCCGCATTGGCTTTTGAGTTGTTAAATTTAGATTAATAAATTCAAATAATGAGTCGACGAACCATGCACAGACCAGGGAAGTTATCACGCATTACATCAGGAAAATACAATTCTTATGACAAGATCCACGTTAAATTAAACGGTTTAGTTGTTAAAACTACTGTAAGTAATTTGGGAATACTGGAAAACGTCTGGCGGAGTTTTTCACTAGATGCTTTCGAAGTGAGCACCTGTACAAACGCATTTTGTTCGTACTGTGGGCATCTCAATCATGTCGAACGTGGATGAAGCAACAATCTTGGCTGAAACCGCTGACAAAATTGGGCTTTGGACCCTTTCTATGTGAAGGGTTATCAACTGAGTCTAAAAGCCCCTTTCCACCCCACAACAAGCGGTTAAAATTAGCCTAGAGTCGGGACCGCAATGTTTAAATTTAATAATAATAATAATAATAATAATAATAATAATAATAATAATAATAATAATGGGTTTATAGTAGCTCTTCATTTACCAATTAACGCTAAATCAAATCAAATCAAATCAAATGTTGGTTTTTGGCGAGAGGGGAAAACCGGAGTACCTGGAGAAAAACCTCTCGGAGCAGAGTAGAGAACCAACAGACTCAGCCCACTTATGACGCCGAGTCCGGGAATCGAACCCGGGACACACCCGGGAAGGCGAGCGCTCTCACCACTGCCGGCCAACCCTGCTCCCAAATTTATGCACTTTTGTTTGTAATTTTTTTCACCCTATCCTGCTGATAAACAGCCTAATTACTCTATTGTCTTTTCGTGTTTTGTTAACCATTATTACATAACTTAAAAACTTCATATTAAATATTCCGTCAGTATCGCCTGGTTACTCAATTGAAACTGTAGGTTGATTATGCCTCAACCTCATAGTGCGACAAAACAGTTGAAGATCCTTTTCAAACCTTGACGGTAATTTTCACTAAACATAAAACAAATACAAGGGTTTATAGCACAATTTGCGAGGTCCATAAAAGCAGTTATTGTATACACATAGTAATAAATACTTCTAGAACATTCAATTTCTAAACTAAAAAAAGTTAACAGTCTGAAAATATCCCAGGGTAGCCAGCAGAAGGCAAACCCTAACACTATGGCGATTGACATCCTCAGCACGTGTCTGTTTCTTCGCGCGCGCAGTTTTTCAGCGTAGGCTGATTGTTCGCCCGGCGCCTCCTGTGACTTCAGTTTGATAAAGATGATCGAGTAAAGTATGATCAACACGACGAGAGGCAGATAAACACCTACAACAGCCATTACAGCAAAATAATAGCGAGTACCGGCCTGCCCATCTGGGCAGAACGTATGTCCCTCGTATTCAGACATCTCAAAGAAACCAAATAGAATCGGCGAGAAGACAGCCACGGCGACGATCCAGGTGGCAAGAATGAAGTAGGGACAAAGCTTTGAACTGATGAGTGGCGAGCGCAGCGGAAACACCACAGCTCCAAATCGATCCACTGCTATTAGGACTAGACTCAAGATAGACACACCGGATGAAATGAAAGTTAAGTAAGGAACCACCTTACACACGGTCTGACCTAGAGGGCCAACGATAACCCAAGCCCCGTCCGAATACAAAACTGTTAGGTGCCACGGAATCAGGAATATTGGATAAAGGAAGTCTGATATGGCCATGTTGACGATAAAATAATTGATTGGTTTCCTCATAGTTTTTGTTTTATAAACTATAAATGCAATGATGGGATTCCCGACCAGCGAAACAACAAAGATCACACAGCAAGCGAAAGTCTCTCCTACTTTCCGCGCTGTAGCATTCGCTGGAACGTAGCAGCTCGATCCATTTGTGGTTGAATTCATGTTTGTTCGCCTTCCAGTGGTTCCCTTGTCTTTTGCAAATTAATTACCTGTCCTTAGCTCAAGCTATGTATATTTAATACTTTAACGTGGGTGGTCGATTCCTTATTTAAATCAGTACCACAAAGGTGGCCAACACCGGTTTCCACTGAGAACTTTCCTTTGCTACCAAACTCAGGTGGCAAGTGGCTTTTAATTAATTTAATATTTAATAAAACGATATGTGTTTCAGGTAAAACAAGGTTCTCGTATTGGTATAATTTTGAGTAAAAACATAAAAATAAGACTGTGTCAATATTGGCTAGTGCCGTTGTTGAATATAGATTAGGAAATTAAAATTAATGAGTGAACGAACCATGCACGGACCTGGGAAGTTAATATCTCATTTTATACATTTTTCTAAATCCCAAGATTTGCATTTGAATTTTCCCTAATTTGGCGTAGCCCTTGTTAAATTGAGAAACAAATATTTTATATTTCGCAAATATTTTAAAAGACAGAAAAATCTTGAGTAGCAGCATCGTACGACAAACTATAAGTCATTTATATAGAACACTATTATTTTTTTCTTACTGCCAATCAAACTGGAAGCTTCATGGCCTTTTTATCCAGCGTTTTAAATTAAACTCAAAGGATATGGACCTGTTTTCTTTTATGAAGGTTTTCACGAAAACGCATTACATCAGGAAAACGTAATGCCTTTGACGAGATCAACGTCGTCTGGAATTTAAAACAATGTAATTTGGGAATGCTAAAAAGCGTGTGGGCAACTTTTTCAAACTGTTTTCCAAATGAGCACCTGTAGAAACGCATTTGTTTCTTACGTGAGCGTCTCAATCATGACACACGTGGATGAAGCAACAATCTAGGCCAATACCGCTGACAAAATTGGGCTTTGGATCCTTTCTACGTATAAAGAACAATCAAGTGAGTCTAAAAGTCCCTTTCCACCCCGCAACAAGCTATGTGTATTTCATGAATAAAGGGGATTAGTTTCTAAAGAAACTGTGGTGCTGCGTCGGTGGGGAAGTGAAACACGAAAATTTGGTTTATCAACGGAGTTGATAATGTAAATTGACCACCGTAAAGGGATTCGATTAGCTGACGTTTCGAGCGTTAGCCCTTCGTCGGAGCGAATCGAGGAATAGTGGGTTCTGTGTGGTTTATATACAGAAAATGGAGCTACGCTATTGGTGGTAACATGGTAACGTGAAAAACAGGAATAAATTAATTGAATGAAAAGCGCTCGTTGATACCGTGGGGATTAAGAGTGCCAATTTGAAAGATCAGTTTTTGCTCGAGATTTTTACGGCTTTCCGTGGTACCTTGATGTAGGGAAAGGCCGGAGATCGACATGTGTTGTTTGGAATGGTTAGGGAGATTAAAATGCCGAGCGACAGGTTTGGATGCGTCTTTGTCATCTTTCTCAACATCACGAAGATGTTCTCGGAATCGGTCACCTAGTCGTCTTCCTGTTTCGCCGATGTATAACTTTTTGCATAATGTGCAGGTTATGCAATAGATAACATTTGCGGAGGTACACGTGAAACGATCAGTGATCTTAACAGATCGCTTAGGGCCCGATATTTTGTCAGTGTTTTGAATGAAAGGACAAGTTTTGCATCGCGAGCGCGCGCATTTAAAAGTGCCAGGTTGTTCAGTTGTTGTGAATGCGCTTTTAACTAGAAAGTTACCTACATTTTTGTCGCGTTTGAATGAAATCAGCGGTGGTTCCGAAAAGATTCTAGCAGTTTCTGGATCATTTTGCAGTATCTTAAAGGTATTAAGAATGATGGCTTTAACTGGGTTATTATGCGGGTGAAATGTGAGGGTGAATGGAATTCTGTCATTCTTTTCCTTTTGTGACGTCTGTAGTGCTGACTGTTGATCAATCTGCTGAGCGCGGTGATGGCCCGATTGAACCACAGAATCAGGATAGCCGCGTTTCTCGAAAAAATGGCACATTTCCTCTGATTTGTTGGAAAAATCAGAGTCATCACTACATAGACGTCGAAGTCTAAGAAATTGAGAATAGGGAATGGCGTTTTTGACATAAGATGGATGTGAAGATTCAAAAACCTGAACTCTACGGTCGCTACATTGACGACTGTATCGGCGCAATTTCGTCTAGCAAGGGGGAAATCAATCAATTTATAACGGCCGTTAATTCCTTTCATCCGGCACTAAAATATACCTGGGAAATTTCGGAAACTTCCCTGGCCTTTCTTGATATCAAAGTTTTTATCAGCGGCAACGGTTTATGTACCAGTGTGCACTACAAACCCACCGATTCTCACAGTTATTTGTTGTATTCATTTTCACATCCATCTCATGTCAAAAACGCCATTCCCTATTCTCAATTTCTTAGACTTCGACGTCTATGTAGTGATGACTCTGATTTTTCCAACAAATCAGAGGAAATGTGCCATTTTTTCGAGAAACGCGGCTATCCTGATTCTGTAGTTCAATCGGGCCATCACCGCGCTCAGCAGATTGATCAACAGTCAGCACTACAGACGTCACAAAAGGAAAAGAATGACAGAATTCCATTCACCCTCACATTTCACCCGCATAATAACCCAGTTAAAGCCATCATTCTTAATAACTTTAAGATACTGCAAAATGATCCAGAAACTGTTAGAATCTTTTCGGAACCACCGCTGATTTCATTCAAACGCGACAAAAATGTAGGTAACTTTCTAGTTAAAAGCGCATTCACAACAACTGAACAACCTGGCACTTTTAAATGCGCGCGCTCGCGATGCAAAACTTGTCCTTTCATTCAAAACACTGACAAAATATCGGGCCCTAAGCGATCTGTTAAGATCACTGATCGTTTCACGTGTACCTCCGCAAATGTTATCTATTGCATAACCTGCACATTATGCAAAAAGTTATACATCGGCGAAACAGGAAGACGACTAGGTGACCGATTCCGAGAACATCTTCGTGATGTTGAGAAAGATGACAAAGACGCATCCAAACCTGTCGCTCGGCATTTTAATCTCCCTAACCATTCCAAACAACACATGTCGATCTCCGGCCTTTCCCTACATCAAGGTACCACGGAAAGCCGTAAAAATCTCGAGCAAAAACTGATCTTTCAAATTGGCACTCTTAATCCCCACTGTATCAACGAGCGCTTTTCATTCAATTAATTTATTCATGTTTTTCACGTTACCATGTTACCACCAATAGCGTAGCTCCATTTTCTGTATATAAACCACACAGAACCCACTATTCCTCGATTCGCTCCGACGAAGGGCTAACGCTCGAAACGTCAGCTAATCGAATCCCTTTACGGTGGTCAATTTACATTATCAACTCCGTTGATAAACCAAATTTTTATGTGTATTTCATATTGTTTCCGTGGGCGGATAATTCCTTATTTAAATACCATAAAGGTGGCTAACACCGGTTTCCAGAACTTCCCTTCACTTCTTTCCTTCCTTCCTCAGTTCCTTCCTTTCACTTCACTTTAAGGGGGGCTTAAAGTAATTCCCTTGAATACCCTCAGTGATCTTTTTTTCCAAACACGGCACAATTGATAGTCATGCCTAGGACAATGGCAAAATGCAATAAAACGATGTGGTCACCGTGCTTGTTTCTGCCCTGCATGCCCGTTATTCTAAGTGTTATTGATGATGACTATGATATATGAAAATCAAATATTTAAACTGCGATTAGTGAATGAATATGTAAGTGATGATCGCAGTTATGACCGCTACTTAAGCAATAGTGAAAATAAAGCCTGAAAACTATTAACGGTTATACGGGGTTTGAATCTATGAGCTCTGCAATACCGGTGCAGTGCTCTACCAACTGAGCTAACAAGCCAACGGGAAGCTGGTCATTTAGTTGGTTCGTATATACTGGTGCAGTGCTCTACCAACTGAGTTAACAAGCCAACTTCGAGCTGTTGATTTAGTTCGTACATACGCCAAATTGGTTTTTAATAGTTTCCCTTGTTATTGAGCAATACACAGTCCCACGTTTAATCGCCATTCCTCACATTTCTTGGAGATCATTTCGGGATTGACAAAGAGAAAAATTGGGATCATTTCGGGATAAGGATCATTTCGGTGTCGATTTGGAGATAATTTCAGGGTTGGGGATCATTTAAGGGTAAGGATAATTTCGGGATGAGGATCATTTCAGGATGAGGATCATTTTTAGGGTTGGGTCTCATTTCAGGGTTGGGATCATTTCATGGTTGGGGATCATTTCGGGATGAGGCTCATGCCACGGTTGAGGATCATTTCAGGGTTGGAGATCATTTCAGGGTTAGGGATCATTTCGGGATAAGGATTATTTCACGGTTGCATTTGGGGATCATTTCAGGGTTAGGGATCATTTCGGGATGAGGATCATTTCAGGGTTGGGGATCATTTCAAAGTTGGGGATCATTTCGGGGGCTGTACACATCTTTTCTACATGTAAAGAATACTCAACTGAGTCAAAAAGCCCCTTTGCACCCACAAAAAGAGGCTCAAACCAGCCTACACTTGGGGCTGCATTCCTTAAACGTCCTAATTACTCCACTGCTTTTCGTGTTTTATTAACCATTATCACATAAATTAAAAACCTCATATTAAATCGTTCGTCGATATCGCCTGTTTCGTCAACTGAAACTGTGGGTTGATTATCCCTCAACCTCATTGTTCGCCAAAACAGTTGAAAATCCTTTTCAAACCTTGACGGTAATTTTCACTAAAAATAAAGCAAATACAAGGGTTTATAGCACAATTTGTGAGGGTCATAATAACGGCTATTCTATACACATAGAAAGAAATACTTTTAGAGCATTCAATTTCTGAACTAAAAATAGTTAACGGTCTGAAAATATGCCAGGGTAGCCAGCACAAGGCAAATCCTAACACTATGGCGAATGACATCCTCAGCACGTGTCTGTTTCTTCGCGCGCGCAGTTTCTCAGCGCTGGCTGATTGTTCGCCCGGAGCCACTTGTGACTTCAGTTTGATGAGGATGATGGAGTAAAGTATGATCAACACCACGAGAGGCAGATAAACACCTGCAACAGCCATTACAGCGAAATAATAGCGAGTACCGGCCTGCTCATTTTGGCAGAACGTATTTCTGTCGTATTCAAACATCTCAAAGAAGCCAAATAGAATCGGTGAGAGGCCGGTCACGGCGACGATCCAGGTGGCGAGAATTAAGTAGGGGCACAGCTTTAAACTGATGAGTGGCGAGCGCAGCGGAAACACCACAGCTCCACATCGATCCACTGCTATTAGGACTAGACTCAAGATAGACACACCTCCTGAAATGAAAGTTACGAAAGGAACCAGCTTACACAACGCCTGACCTAAAGGGCCTACGATAACCCAAGCCCCGTCCGAATACAAAACTGTTAGTTGCCACGGAATCACGAATAGTGGATACAGCAAGTCTGACATGGCCATGTTGACGATGAAATAATTGATCGGTTTTCGCATATTTTTCGTTTTATAAACTATAAATGCAATACTGGGATTCCCGATCAACGAAACAACAAAGATCAGACAACAAGCGAAAGTCTCGCCTACTTTCCGCGCAGTAGGATTCGGTGGAACGTAGCAGCTCGATCCATTTGTGTCTGAATTCATGTTTGTTCGCTTTCCAATGGTTCCGTTGTCTCTTGCAAATGATTAACTGTCCTGAGCTCAAGCTATGTATATTTCATACTTTAACGTGGGCGGTCGATTGTTTATTTAAAATACTATAAAGGCGGCCAACACCAGTTTCCAGAACTTTCCTTCACTAAAACTTTGATGGATCATGGCTACCAAACTTAGGTAGCGAGTGGCTTTAATTTAAAATATAGTAAAACGATATATGTTTCAGGTAAAACCAGGTTTTCCTATTGGTATAATTTTGAGTACAAACATGAAAATAAGGCTACGCATTGGCTTTTGCCGTTGTTGAATATAGATTAGGCAATAAAAAATAATGAGTGAACGAACCATACGCGGACCTGGGAAGTTACTATGTCATTTTATACATTTTTCTAAATCCCAAGAATTTCATTGCGTTTGAATTTTCCCTAATTTGGCGTAGCCCTTGTTTTATTGAGAAGCAAATATTTTATATTACGCAAATATTTTGAAAGATAGGAGAAGCTTGAGTATCAGCATCGTGCGACAGAGTCATTTAGCACACTATTATTTTTTTTTCTTTCTGCCAATCAAACTGTACTTTCATGGCCTTTTTGTCCAGCGTTTTAAGTAATACATAAAATATGAGCGGGAGACCTTTATGGGCAGTTAAAACGGCGAGCCGCAGGCAAAACGTTTTAAAGCCCATAAAGGTCGGACGCGAATATTTTATGTTACTTGTGAAATGAAACAATAGATTGTGTTTGTCGTGTTTGTGATGTTAATCAGTAGAGATCTGTATGAAAGTTAATGGATACTAATTAGCGGAGCAGGACACCTTTATGAAAGTTAATAATTTTTATTGGGTTTAGAGAGGTATACATCTGACTCAAATACTATCCGTAGATTGAATAAAGGGATTAGTTTCTAAAGAAACTGTGGTGCTGCGTCGGTGGGGAAGTGAAACACGAAAATTTGGTTTTATAAATTGACCACCGTACAGGGATTCGATTAGCTGACGTTTCGAGCGTTAGCCCTTCGTCGGAGTGAATCGAGGAATTGTGGGTTGTGTATGGTTTATATACAGGAAATGGAGCTACGCTATTGGTGGTAACATGGTAACGTGAAAAACAGGAATAAATTAATTGAATGAAAAGCGCTCGTTGATACAGTGGGGATTAAGAGTGCCAATTTGAAAGATCAGTTTTTGCTCGAGATTTTTACGGCTTTCCGTGGTACCTTGATGTAGGGAAAGGCCGGAGATCGACATGTGTTGTTTGGAATGGTTAGGGAGATTAAAATGCCGAGCGACAGGTTTGGATGCGTCTTTGTCATCTTTCTCAACATCACGAAGATGTTCTCGGAATCGGTCACCTAGTCGTCTTCCTGTTTCGCCGATGTATAACTTTTTGCATAATGTGCAGGTTATGCAATAGATAACATTTGCGGAGGTACACGTGAAACGATCAGTGATCTTAACAGATCACTTAGTTTGGCGGTCCGACCTTTACAAAGAAGGAGCTTTGCGGCAACTTTCTGACACCTCCTTTTATGCTAAAGTCGAGAAGGATCTCACTTCCACCAACCAAAAAATTGTCAAAGACACGATTCAGGACCTAATAGTCAAACAAGAATTGCCGGCTACCGCTACTAATCTCATCATAACTACTCCGAGAACTTCGTGTATTTACTTTTTACCCAAAATCCACAAACCTAACAACCCGGGTCGACCTATCGTTTCTGCCTGTAGTTGCCCTACCGAACTCATTTCTAGCTATTTAGACAAGATTATGGCGCCCATCGTCAAATCTTTGCCATCTTACATTAAAGACAGTCAACACGCACTTGAAATTTTCCGCGATTTCAATTTCACCGGCGAAGACAAACTAATTTCCACCATGGATATTACATCTCTTTACACTGTCATTCCTAACGGCGAAGGTCTTCAAGCACTTAAGTATTTTTTCGATCAACGCACCGTCAAGGAACCTAGCTCGGAAACGCTACTCCGCCTAGCTGAACTAGTTTTAACACTTAACTGTTTTTCTTTCGCTGATAACTATTACAAGCAAATTAATGGTGTAGCGATGGGCACAAAAATGGGACCTAGCTACGCCAATCTTTTTGTAGGGTACGTCGAGTACCAATTTTTCAATCAGTACAACGGTCCTAAACCTGAACTCTACGGTCGCTACATTGACGACTGTATCGGCGCAATTTCGTCTAGCAAAGAGAAAATCTATCAATTTATAAGCGCCGTTAATTCCTTTCACCCGGCTCTAAAATATACCTGGGAAATTTCGGAAACTTCCCTGGCCTTTCTTGATATCAAAGTTTTTATCAGCGGCAACGGTTTATGTACCAGTGTGCACTACAAACCCACCGATTCTCACAGTTATTTGTTGTATTCATTTTCACATCCATCTCATGTCAAAAACGCCATTCCCTATTCTCAATTTCTTAGACTTCGACGTCTATGTAGTGATGACTCTGATTTTTCCAACAAATCAGAGGAAATGTGCCATTTTTTCGAGAAACGCGGCTATCCTGATTCTGTAGTTCAATCGGGCCATCACCGCGCTCAGCAGATTGATCAACAGTCAGCACTACAGACGTCACAAAAGGAAAAGAATGACAGAATTCCATTCACCCTCACATTTCACCCGCATAATAACCCAGTTAAAGCCATCATTCTTAATAACTTTAAGATACTGCAAAATGATCCAGAAACTGTTAGAATCTTTTCGGAACCACCGCTGATTTCATTCAAACGCGACAAAAATGTAGGTAACTTTCTAGTTAAAAGCGCATACAAAACGACTGAACAACCTGGCACTTTTAAATGCGCGCGCTCGCGATGCAAAACTTGTCCTTTCATTCAAAACACTGACAAAATATCGGGCCCTAAGCGATCTGTTAAGATCACTGATCGTTTCACGTGTACCTCCGCAAATGTTATCTATTGCATAACCTGCACATTATGCAAAAAGTTATACATCGGCGAAACAGGAAGACGACTAGGTGACCGATTCCGAGAACATCTTCGTGATGTTGAGAAAGATGACAAAGACGCATCCAAACCTGTCGCTCGGCATTTTAATCTCCCTAACCATTCCAAACAACACATGTCGATCTCCGGCCTTTCCCTACATCAAGGTACCACGGAAAGCCGTAAAAATCTCGAGCAAAAACTGATCTTTCAAATTGGCACTCTTAATCCCCACGGTGTCAACGAGCGCTTTTCATTCAATTAATTTATTCATGTTTTTCACGTTACCATGTTACCACCAATAGCGTAGCTCCATTTCCGGTATATAAACCATACACAACCCACAATTCCTCGATTCGCTCCGACGAAGGGCTAACGCTCGAAACGTCAGCTAATCGAATCCCTATCCGTAGATTGGTCGTTAGTCTTATGAATTATTAATGAATTTTACAATTGAACTAAAAGAATATAGACCTGTTTTCTTTTACGAAGGTTTTCACGAAAACGCATTACATCAGGAAAACGCAATACCTATCACAAGATCCGCGTTGTTTAGAATTTAAAACAAGGTAATTTGGGAATACTAAAAAGCGGGTGGCGGACTTTTTCAAACTGTTTTCCAAATGAGCACCTGTACAAACGCATTTTGTTCGTATTGTGGGCATGTCAATCATGTCACACGTGGATGAAGCAACAACATTGGCTAAAACCAAACCGCGGACAAAATTGGGCTTTGGATCCTTTCTACGTGTAAAGAACAATCAACTTAGTCTAAAACCCCTTTTCTACCCCACAACAAGACGCTCTATGAGCGTTAACTCGGGATACTTTTTTGTTCCAGAAGCCGGACGCACGCTTTCTGATTCTCGAAACTATCCGGCTAACGGTTTGCTTTTGGGTTCACGTAAGAGCAAAGCTCGTTAAACCGTTTTGAGAGTTGCCATCCACATTCGTTGTCAGCTGTTGTTGTTTACTTCTAGATTAAGTGGCAACATCTGGAGTTTTTTTCTCTCTGCGAAGCTTGAAAACAAACCCGAAAACACAAGGCGAATCGTTTCCGTGTATGTGACATGTTTCTCAGAAGCAATCCAGATGTCGCGCATTGTAAAAAGAACTTGAAATTCAAACTGCTCTATTTTCAAAAAAAAGCATGTTACTTGGCTTAAATGTCATTTACCTGATGAAGGTAAAAAATCTAAATGTTTAATTTTAGTGTTTTTTTTTTCTGACGCACGTGAAAACCAAAAATTCGCAAACTTGTCTCTAAATATAGAACTGTCACAGCGATTCAGTTGTGGTATAATCCGGATCAAATTACATCAAAACAACTTTGCGATTATCTAAATATAGAACTGTCACAATGTTGTAATTCGAGTCGATACTCACAGCACGTGCGAGGCTTCCAACCTTGTCTTAAATTCGGCAAACCTTTTCACACGGACAGTCTGTACTGTATTAAAATCCAGCTTCACAACTTTACAAAGATATGTGTAGGAAAATTTGTTCCGCGGTCGAAGTGGTCTGGTCTTGCGGTCACGTATTAAATGGAAGGTATCACATTACGAAAACAACTCTGTGCAAAATCTGTAATTTTTCTGTCACAGCATTCGATTTCGACTTGTGATATCGATTAGCCGATAAGCACTACACGTGCGAGGCTTCCAACTTTTCCTTAACACTCGGCAAACCTTTTCACGGGGACAGACTGTGCTGACTTAAAATATCTAGCTTCACAACTCAAACACGATGAATTTGCATAACTTGTAAACAACCGTCGCGTGATGTTAGCCTTTCGACCTTTGGACTATGTCGTTTGCTTTAACCAATGAACACACCGCCACGTGCCTGCTATATTGTGCATTGGCCAATCCAAACACCGGAACGTAATTGTATTGTGCATTTTGCTGCACAGGAAAAAAAAAAAAAAAAAAAAGACTGAAATCTGACACATTTTATAACTCGGTATACTTACAGTATCCCGAGTAACAAGCTATGTATATTTGTTTTTTCTTTTCGTGGGCGAACGGTTCCTTATTTTAATAGCGGAGCTCCGGCGGCCCGAAGGGCCGCCAAGCGGAGCACCATACCTATAGAAACCCGTCAACTGCGTTTCTCATGGTAAAAATGGCTAGCGGTATTGCTCGTGGGTGCGTACGCACGACGGCGGAGTCGCCCAATAATTAATAATATCCTAATAATAATCATAATAGCGGAGCTCCGGCGGAGGACCATACTTATAGCGGAGCTCCGGCGGAGCACCATACTTATAGAAACCCGTCAACTGCTTTTCTCATGGTAAAAGTGGCTAGCGGTATTGCTCGTGGGCGCGTACGCACGACGACGACGACGACGACGACGGAGTCGCCCAATAATTAATAATATCCTAATAATAATCATAATAATCCAACATGGCGGCCATACTCCAGCTGATCACCTAGTTTACAGCGTACATCTTTGATATAGGGCATCCGTGTCATGGCTAATTGACACCTGTCAAAACAAGGTTTCCGCTGACCAGTATCACGTGACCATATCGCGGGCTCAAGTTAGAGCTCATCGAGGTCCGCTGTTTTTTTGAAGTTGACCGCTGACCAGGTAATGGTTTTCAGTTGGATCGCAGGCTCAAGTCAAGTTAATTTAACCAAAACGAGACACCCAAGCCACAACGAGGCTTAATTTTTCGCGCGCTTTCTGCGGCTCGAGATTTCACATTCAGTTGGTGTCTTCATTTTGAGCAAAACAACATCATCTTCGAAGTTCAGTTTCTGCCTCTTAATTCGCATAAAGGGCATAAAAATCAAGAACTACTTAAAAGATACTCCGGAAGGTGAATTTTCAACTGGAAAATGGAAGAGCAAAAGGTTGTTGGCAGGAAATTCGTCAATTTTTGGATCCACTTCTATGGCGCCCGGATTGTGTGGTTTAAAAACAAAATGATTTAATGCTTCAGGGCCTGTTCACTTTTCCGCGACTTCTTGCAGCTCACCAAGAAAGTTCTTAAGAACTCACCGGCATTAATGGGAGGAACGAGTAGCTCACATTTGGTGGAAGAAGTTCTTTCTTTGAACAAACCGTTTGCTATTTTTGTAGATGCGTGTTTTTACTATAGTGGATCGATGCGTATTTTCAAGTGGTAGAAACCTCGACAACACAGGTAACTTAAATAAATTGAAGCTTAGCATTTGGTTTAATCGTTGTTAATTTTGTTCAGGAAGGAAACTTGTATTTCTGTCTCGAAGGATATAAATAACAGTCTACTCGTTTTGGACACAAAGAAGTAGCTAGTTGAATTGTTTGTTTGTTGTTTTACAAGCGAACGAGTGTTTTCCTCCGCTTGGCTGACTGCACCTGTTTTTCGGCGTCTGTGTTTCTGCAGTGTTAAAAACTGAAAGAAACGTTTGCCCTTATGTTATTAACACGTAATCGCAATGAATCCTCGTAAAATTAAGGATTAGTATCACTTATGTTTTGCGCGATGACGGCAATTTCAGCAACTTTCTGAAAACTGGCACAAGTGATATTTACTCGGCCCCATGCGATTACCTATCCAAACTATCAAGATTGTTTTCGTTTTTCTCTTTACTACGACATTTAAGCTATGTCTAAACTTAACGTACTATGAAATATGTTTGTTAAGTCCCGGCTAAAAGATCAAACATTTTCTTTCATTATCGTGTTTGTCAAGCATAACGTTTGGTGGCTAAACGCAAAACAATGTTTGACCAAACACGGGACCAAGTGAGTCCAAAATAAATGATTTTTGCGTATTATTGCTGAAATTTTCGACGTTACGTGGCTCATTTGGTTGCTTTTTACCGTTTGTGCACGATTTGTTTGTTGGGGTGGCTAAACGATCAAACATTTGCACAAGTGATATTTGCAAAAGTGATATTTACTCGGCCCCATGCGATGACCTATCCTAATCGTATCTATAACAAAATTCTCGATCGTGATTGGTTCTCCGCGCGCCTATTTGTCACGTTATCGACGCGCGATCACGTGGGTGTCCAATTACAGGTATCCAATTTGAACTTTTTGTAATTGGACACCTTTAATTGGATACCCACGTGATTTTCACGTCAATTACGCACGCTTTAATGGCTTCCTTTGCAAACGTTTCCTGCAGTTTTCAAAACATATGGAAAGCGCTACAGACGTTTTCGCTCAAAAGACCTTCCCAAAAGAAATTTTTAATTCCGAAATTTGTTATAGATACGATTAATTAGTAATTGGACCTCGAAATTTGTTATAGATACGATTAATTAGTAATTGGACCTCGTGTCGTACAATTCAGGGAGTAATCGCGCTCGTATTTTCAAATCAGCCTCGCGCTTCGCGCTCGTCTGATTTTGAAATTACTCGCGCGATTACTTTCTGAATTGTACTCCACTCGGTCCAATTACTATTACAAACTATCAGGATTGTTTTCCTTTTTCTCTTTTCTACGACATTTAAGCTATGTCTAAACTTAACGTACTATGAAATATGTTTGTTAAGTCCCGGCTAAAAGATGAAACATTTTCTTCCATTATCGTGTTTGTCAAGCATAACGTTTGGTGGCTAAACGCAAAACAATGTTTGACCAAACACGGGACTAAGTGAGTCCAAAATAAATGATTTTTGCGTATTATTGCTGAAATTTTCGACGTTACGTGGCTCATTTGGTTGCTTTTTACCGTTTGTGAACGATTTGTTTGTTGGGGTGGCTAAACGATCAAACATTTGTTCGTAATGCGAAATTTTGGATTTCGATCAAACATGGAAAGCCATTTAATGCACTATTGTGAGAGGTGGCTAAACCGTCAAACATGCTCGTCCGACGATGTTGGATGAAAATATTTGATCATTCTTTGATTGCTTAATTTGTTTTTGAACAAACACACGTGTCGACTGTATTGTTTTCTCGTAATGTTTTGATGTTTTTGAACCGCAGTCAGTTCCCGTTGTCTGCTCTAGATATAAAATACTGGCGCAAGGAAAGCAGTGCGGTGTTCTTCAATACCAGTAAAAAAATAATTATCGTGGAGCTCCGCTTTTAGGCTTGGCTAAATCTATGTATTAATCCAACATGGCGGCTATACTCCACCTGGCCCAGCTGGCCAGCTACTTTACAGCGTACGTCTTTGATACTGGACATCCATCTTATAGCCAACTGACACCTGTCAAAACAAGGTATCCGCTAACCAGTGTCACGTGACCATATCGCGGGCTCAAGTTAAGAGCTCATCGAGGACGGCTGTTTTTTTTTTAAGTTGACCGCTGACCAGGTACTTGCTTTCGATTGGATCGCAGGCTCAAGCCAGGTGTGGGACACCCAAACCAAATCGAGGCTTTTAAATTTTTCGCGCGCTTTCTGCGGCTCGTAATTTCACATTCAGTTGGTTTTTTTTATTTTGAGCAAAACAACTTCATCTTCTTCGATCGAAGTTTGTCTTTCGCATTAAAATCAAGAACTTGTCAAAAGATACTCCGGAAGGTGAATTTTCAAGTGATGAAAGGAAGGACCAAAGATTTTTCTCAGGAAAACTCGGATCGATTGTGCGGTTGAAAACAGTATAATTCAACGCGTCAAGGGCTTTCACTTCACCGCGGCATCTTGCATCTCTCCAAGAAAAGTCACTTAACAGTTCACCGGTATTAATGTTAGGAATGAGTAGCTCAAACTCTGTGGAAGAAGCTCTTTCTTTGGACAAACCGTTTGCTATTTTTGCGGATGCTTGTTTTTACTTTACTGAAGCTTACGTATTTTCAAGTGGTAGAAACCTCTACAACACAGCGCAGGACAGTGAGGTAAATTAAATAAATAGAAGCTTAACATTTGGTTTAATCGTTGTTACTTTTGTTCAGGAATGAAACTTGTATTTTTCTCTCGAATGGATATAAATAACAATCATCTGTAGACTCGTTTTGGACGCAAAGAAGTAGTTGAATTGTTTGTTTGTTTTGTTACGTTGTTTTCTTTGCAAGCGAACGAGTGTTTTTACTCGGCTTGGCTGACTGTTTTTCGACCTTGGTACCTCAAAAGCGTTAAGAAACTTTTGCCCTAATAATAATTAATAACACGTAATCACAATGAGTCCTCGTAAAATTAAGCATTAAAGGCGGAAACTCAAGCTCGAGTAAAAAAAAAGCCGATCAAGCTTGGTTTTCATATGTCGGGAAAATCCCAGACGGTCGGGGATTTCACTATTTCCCGACCGTCCCAAATTATGCCGATTAATGAAAACGCGAAATCGTACACATCCCCGATAGTCTGGGATGGTTGGGGACAAATCGGGAAAATCGGGAGCGTTTCTATTTTCCCGACGCGTCCTAGATTTCTTCCACGGTCGCCGATCATTCCCGACATATGAAAACTGAGATTTGTACTGTCCAGGACGTCGGCGATAGTTTTAGCTCGTTACCAATCCTCCTCCAGTCTCCACCTCACAAATCAAAATGGCCTCTGTCATTGTTGATCAAGACGACTCTGATGGATACCTCAAATCTCTCGCAGAGGAAGCACAAAAAGGGAATGATAATTGTTTCATGGACATCGTGAAGGAGTTTCCCTGTATCTACAACCGAGCCAGTGCCGATTTCAAAGATCGAAATATAAAGGCAAGTGCATGGCGAAAGATTTCCGAGTTACTCCGCAGCGAAGAATCCAAGTGTAAGCAAAGGTACGAAAGCATCAGAACAACGTTTTCAAGGTACATACGAAAAGCTGTTGGAAAAAGTGGAGCAGGCAGAGATGACATTCAGCTAGACCCGAAATATGAACACTTGAGGTGGCTTGCAACCTTCATTAAGACAAGACCAACTTCTAGCAATGTGCACGTGCATGAAATCAGTGAAGAGCAGACAAACTCAGACGACGGAGAATCAGAAATTTTAGAGGAAGAGAAAAAATATCAATCTGAAGAAACCTCTCCTTCAAGGTAATTGTTGTTTATCTGATTTTTGTGTGTTACACAATATTCTGTAAATCACGACTTTCTGAATTATTCTAGGTGAGCTGTGTTTATAGTTAGTATTACAAGCCCAGTGCTCTGACCACTTGGCCATGGTGTCTCCACAGTTGAACATTTTTCTTGTATTAATTTTTGAGACTTCATGATACAAAGTACGTTGAAACATTCTGCTGTGAGAAAAATACTATATTTGAAGAGTCAGGTTTCTTAATTTTGAACAGAAATTGATGACTGGACCCTTACTTTATCATTTTATTATTATTTTCATAGTGAGCACAGGGATTCAACTGATCCTGAAGTCAAGAAGCAAAGCCAAAAAAAATTAAAGAAGACATTACCAAAAAAGCGATCTTGGTCTCCTGCTCAGAGTGCCCCAGACCCAAACTTGGAACTATGCAAAGTGATGCATAGTTTCCAAAAGTCGTTAGATGCTACCTGCAGAGCACCTACAAAGGCAGACAATAATGTGTCTCCTGATACTCATTATTGCTTAAGTTTGGCAGAAAGGATGTCCTGTCTTGACAACAAAACAAAAGCATATGTACGACACTCAATTGAGAAGATGTTTTTTGATTTAGAGTCAGCTGCACATCCTACTATGATTCCAGCACCCCAGTACCATACACCAGCCTATTTTAATAGTGGTCAGTTTCATGTGGTGCAACCAAGTTCGAGTTTCTCACAAGACATCACCCACCTTGATTAACTAAGTTGCCTTAATTTTTTTTTGTTTCTTTGTTTTAAAATGAAAATCACCATCATAAATTACTAAAATTAAGTCCCATTTTGTTAAGGTACAATGTAATTTACAATGGTGAAACTACATCAAACAGGCTATTACAAGTAAATCCTTATGTTGTGTTTATACTAGCTATTTTTTACTGGCTAAGTTTCAAAGGGCATAATCCTTTTTATATTTACATAATATTATTATTTATTTCTGTTAATTGCTGTTTTAAATGACATATTATTGTAAGTTATAATGTCAACAAGAATGTTTGGGTACTAAACATTCTTCAAAATAAATTACAACTGATTAGACTAGAAGATCCCAGCTTGAAAATGCTTTTAGGTTTTCTCAAAAATGTAGAAAACCACACGTTTGACATTCCTGTCAAAAATAAATTAAAGGTTTTGTGTTCCAACTGATTGTTTGCATTTATTAAATCCTTGTTATCAAATTTTTCCCAGATTATCTCCAGAACTGCTTAAAAAAGTTAGTTAATGTGACTCTGATAAAGTGCTTCTGTGTAACTGCTTCCACAGTTTCGCACATGTGCAAGTTGCCAAGGTACAGAACCTTCCTTGCTGTTGAAAGAGCTTTCAAACTTTTCTCTGACCTCGTTAGCATTTACACTGTGCCTATTGATTCTAGCTCGAATGGAAAAGATTCCCCCTCCCTGCTCAGGGGCTTCTACTCTCCAGTCACCTTCAATAATTGCTCCAGTATCATCTTTGGAATCAACAAAACCTTGTGGAGCATAATAGGCATTGTCAGTCAGCATCAGATAGTTATGCAAACATAAACATGCCTTGACAATATTGTCCACATGTTTTGGTGCTGCTTTGATAGCCCTGCGAAAAATTCTCCATCTGACAGTGTATATGCCAAATGCATTCTCAATAATTCTTCTGCACCTGCTTAAGCGATAGTTGAACACTTGGCGTGATTCTGTAAGTCCTCGACCAGGGTATGGTTTCATTAGATAGGGTTTAAGACCAAATATGTCATCTCCCACTATAACATATGGTAACATATGGCCATCAACTTCACTGGGCTCAGGAAGGTCAAAAATAGCATTAGCAAAGCCTTTTCCTATGTCAGACTCATTGAAGATACTAGCATCATTGTCTTTACCATAGCTGCCTATGTCCACCATTGTAAAGCAGTAATTGGCATCTCACATTGCCAGTAGAACAATACTATGATATCCCTTGTAGTTGAAGTATTCAGATCCGCCATTAGGTGGGCATTCAATCATCACATGCTTGCCATCAAGTGCCCCGATGCAATGTGGAAAATTCCATTCCCTAAACATTTCTTCTGCAATACTTTCCCAGTCTGCTGAGCTGCTAGGAGATTTCAAATACACGTCATTAAGTGCATTCCAGATACCGATGCAGGTATCCTGAATAATGTGACAAACGGTGCTTTTCCCCATGCGAAAGTTGAAAGATTGAGATTGTTGCGAATCACCGGTTGCAAGATATCGTAGTGTCACGACCAGTCGTTCAGCTGGTGATATCGGGTCACGACTTCTGCAGGACTTCTTTTGAATGTAAGGAGCAACGAGAGTCAACAAATGCTCAAAGCGTTCTGGACTCATCCTGATATATCTGAAGAAATATTCTCTGTCTGAGATTCGCAACTCGGAAAACAGTGTGTGGAACTGACCACATTTCTCTCGCTTTTTCAAGTATTCTCTGACCCAGAACCTCTTGGTTTTTCGCTTGGACTTCTTTTTCTTTAAGATGCTAAACCTCGCATTTACAAGCGCTAGGACACAGATGTATTGAGAACGCCGCAGGGTAAGATCGTATGCATCCATGTTTACACAAGTTTCAAGTTTTCCCGGGCAAATAGGGAGAATTTGGGACAGACATCTGGCGATTTTTCGATACCTCGGCAAAATCTGGGACGGTCGGGAAATAGTGAAATCCCCGACCGTCTGGGATTTTCCCGACATATGAAAACCAGGCTTCAAATGCATGTGCATGTGCACGTCTCAAAATCTGACATAAAGTTGTCAAAATGCTGTCAAAAATGTCAAAGACCAGCGCGCTTCACTCGTCATTTGAAAAACGTTTTAGAGATCTTCGTCGAAGGCGGCCTGTAAACAACAATATTAAGTTTCGCCGTCTATAAACATGCCGTCTTAATTTGTTTGAACCGGTAAGAATCAGCGTTTGGATGTTAAAAACACCGAAATGGGTTGACTGGCTGGGCTGGCTTTGATAATTTTTATAGTGAACGGGTCTGCGAGAGAAATGCTGTTGTGGTTTGGCAAGCGCTTTCTTCGTTAACTTGATGACGCTTTGCCACTGAGAATCATTAATTGAAGAAGATTCTTCGGAAGACATGGGAAGTACCAGTAAAACTATCAAAGCTCTTTAGCGTTTTGTGTCAGCCAAGGAAAGATTTTGTGGGAAATGGCGCTATTATTCAGCTCTGTCGCGTTCCGAGTGATTGCTGCCTCAGTGATTCCTGTTGACTGCTCTAAACGATCAGGTGTGGACCTCTTTTTTGTCTTTTCTGCGGACATTTATGTCAAAATTGCTAAGCAATTTTTGTTACTTGTCTAATTTCTTCACCTTCTCCAAGAATCTTCGAAGAAATATTATTCGTATTGTGCTTTGTTTTCTTGTAATACTTATGTTTGTTGTTCTCAGTTGTTTTTGAACCGCGGTCAATTCCTGTTGACTGCTCCTAACGATCAGTTTTTACCCTTTATTGTCTTTTCTACGGGCATTTATGTCAAACTAAATACCGATTGTTCTAGATTAATCAGTAGAAGCTATTTTTTATTACAAGCTAGTCTTGTTTAATTTCTCCACCATCTCCTTCTTCGAGCAAAACACTCGCATCGTACTTTGTTCGCTTGTAGTGTATTTTTTTATCCGCTTTGAATTCCGTTACGCTTTCATCTGAAAGTAGTTAGGACTCACGAATGTCTGTCTTTTTTTTGCAAACGTTTGCTATCGAAAACTCTTCGTTTTCCCTGCTGCTGCTCAATTGTTTTGGACACAAATTAAACTGGCCCAAATAAAGCCATGCTCAGTGAGAGTGTGCACGGTTCCGATTCTAGGCTTGGCCTGGCTAAATATATATATATATGGCCTTCAGCTTCTCTTTTTATAATCGCTACATACCAGACTGGAATGGTGTTCCATCGAACATCATGCATGCACCTTCTTTAAGCAGTTTTAAGTCCTATCTATTACATTATTTGTGTCAATTTTAAATCAGATGTAGCTTGTGAGTGACAAGTATGTAATTTAATTAGGTTAGCTTTGGATTGTATTTCAATTTTACTTCTTAACTTTTAGTGTCAATCTCAAAGCAGGGGTGACTTGTAAGAGACAAGTATGCGATTTAATTTGATTAGGTTAGCTTTGGGCCACGTTTAAATTTCACCTCTTCGTTTTTAGAATGTGTAATACAGTAATAACCCACTTTTTTTGTATCAACTTAGATGTATTCGCATGAAAAGGAATTATTAAACTTGAAATTAAACTTAAAGTAAGCTCTTTCTCATCAATGTACTTCCTTCTCCTGCATGCAGTCTTTCAATTAATTTTATTCATAGCTGGTCACACCAATCTTGTGGGATGTTTGAATGACATTTGGCATTAATGTTTAATGGGATTTTTGATGTTTGATGAAGTATGTTGTGCAATTTCAAATGTACATGGAGAAATGTGAGACTAGTCCTTACCTTTCTTGCAAAATAGAAAATCAAGTAAAGATGGGGTCCAAATCCGTAAAAGGGGGTTCATATCTGCTAGCAGTTCTGGACTAGGGGTCCAAATCTGATCCACAAGCAGATCTGGACTGGAGGGTCCAAATCCACTGTGCCACTGGCTCAGATCACCTTTCCATACTATTTTTTACAGCATTGGGTCTGTAGCTTGAGTGAAGTCAGATGGGTGATATGACAAGCAGACTATATGTAAATGCCAGTAGAAAAAGAATGCTTTTGGAGCTCCGCTTTTAGGCTTGGCTAAATATATATATTACCATAAAGGTGGCTAACACCGGCGTCCAGAACGTTCCTTCACTAACATAACAGGTTACCATAGCAACAGTTTAACCTAGTAAAAGCACCCCTGATCTTAGCTTTGGTCGATGGTACCTAAAAACGAGCACGGAGAGTCCCATTTTTCATTACCTGCAAATAACTAGCTAGAAAGATACAACTTTTTGCAAAGTTAAAAAAATTAATAATAAAAATAAAAATAAAAAAATAATTGTAGGAGAACCGCGGAGGAAGCAGAGACGGGGGAACCATTTTACACGATTATTATTATTATTTTTTTGTTGTTGTTATATTAACATGTTAAAAGCCGCGTTTTAACTTGTATCTATCAAATAGATATATCTATCGCTGAAAACTGGACGTTAATGTCGACAAAAGCTTTAATTTGTAATTCAGTGTCTGCCCTTAAGGGGGCCCATGTAAAATATTCTGAGAAGCAAATATTTTATATTACGTAAATATTTTACAAGATAGAAAAAGCTTGAGCAGCAACAGCGTACGACAAAGTCATTTAGGACACTATTATTTTTTCTTCCTGCCAATCAAACTGGGGCTTGATGGCATTTTTTCAGCGTTTTATATTTAATTAAGCTTAAAGAATATAGACCTGTTTTCTTTTATGAAGGATTTCACGAAAACGCGTTTCATCAGGAAAACACAATGCCTATGAGTAGTTCCCCGTTAAATTAACTATTTAGGAGTTAAGACTAAGTAATTTGGGAATATTGAAAAACGTGTGGCGGACGTTTTCAAGCTGTTTATCAAATGAGCACCTGTACAAACGAATTTTGTTCTTATGTGGGCATCATGTCACACATGGGTGAAGCAACAATCATGGCTAAAACCGCTGAAAAAATTGAGCCTTGCTCCTTTTTACGTGTAAAGAGTAATCAACTGAGTCTAAAGGTCCCTTCCAACCCACAATAAGCTATGTATACTTCATATTTTTTTCAGTGGGCGGACGATTCCTTGTTTAAATACCAAAAAGGTGGTTAACACCGGTTTCCAGCACTTTTCTTCACTAAAAAGTTCGATGGAACATGGCTACCAAACTGCATTCGTTTTTCCTTTTTATAGTCATATCAGACAAATGCTCAATCACTGGTGGAGAAGTTAGGAAAATTTATTGGACAAAATAGGTTACCATAGCAACAGCTTAACCTGTTAAAAGCACCCCTAATTTTAGCTTTGGGCGATGATGCCTAAAAAACGAGCTCGGTCAGTCCCATTTTTCATTACCGCCAAATTATTAGAGTAAAAAGATACAACTTTTTGCAAAGTTAAAAACAAAATGTAGGAGAAACGGAAGGAGAGCAGAGACGGGTAGCGGAGAAAAGCCCTGGGAACGAGGTTGGGGTAGCCATTTTACACGATTATTATTTTTGTTTTTTCATTGTTGTTATATTAACATCCAGCATTGAAAACTGGACGTTCATGTCAGTAAAAGCTTTAGTTTGTAGTGTCTGCCCTTTAAGGGGTGACTTAAGGTAATTTCCCTTGAAAATGACGTACTTTCAATTTTTTTCAAACATGGCACAATTGATAGTCATGCATAGGACAATGGCAAAATGCAATAAAAAGATGGGGTCACTGTGCTTGTTTTCGCCCTGCATGCCCGTTATTCTCAGTGCTTTTACTGAGTTGCGCGAGAAATGTTCGAAACTAGAACAACCAAAACAAATTGTTATTAGGGCCATTTATACGGGAGGAAATAAGACGCGTCTTATCTAAGACGCGACTTAAATAGGACGCGAACTGTACCGTTTATACCTTCGCGTCCTACATAAGACGCGAAGATCTCGTATAAATGGTTCGCGTCTTATTTTTGATAGAGAGATGTACGGATTGGTGCGACTGATGGCAGGTTAAAGAAGGAAGGTGCTGAATTCACTTTTGGCTCTCCCGGCCATCTTTTGCAAAGCTTTGCATCCAATTACGCTATCTAATCATAAGACAAGCTCATGTTTCTGTTGTTTTTATGCAAGCGCACTTGCAGTTCACGTCTTATTTAGGACGCGAAACCATTTATACGACGAAGTTCACGTCTTAATTAAGACGCGGACGAAATAAGAACAGCTGAAAACCCTGTTCTAAGATAAGACGCGTCTTATGTAAGACGCGACTTAAATAAGACGCGAACGCTTATTTTGTACCATTTAGACGATCAGTTCGCGTCTTATTTAAGTCGCGTCTTACATAAGACGCGTCTTATTTTCTCCCGTATAAATGGCCCTATTATGTCGGAAAAAAAAAACTACGCACAGTATTGAAACCTGGAGCCCTAATCGTTTCTATTGGCTATAATCTTTCGGCATAGTCCAAATTGCCCGAACTTGCAAATAATGTAAGGAAATTGGACCACTTCGTCATCATCCCTCCTCCCTGGCTCTAAATGCAGAATTTCGAGTCATTTATAGACAAATAACCAAAAACTTAACCACAACTATCACACTTTTTCCTCTTAAAAAAATCCGAAAAATATGTTTTTCGTGTGCCTATTACGGGTAAATAAAACCATTTAAAAAAAAAGGGAGGGTCACCGGACCGTGCTCGTTTCTTTGCAACACGACGACAAAGAGAAAATATTGGCTGAGAAAGCTCAATGTGAAGACAAATACGCCATGTTTCTAATGTGCGCGTGCGCGATTTTAACTGGGGGACAGCTCGTCACCCAAGCCAAAAATGATTAGGGATTGGCTAGGGTTTGGGTTAGGTTAGACGGGGTTTGGTACCTAGTGCTTGCGCCTTATACGTATTAAGCATTTTCGGCTTGGGTGACTCGCTGTCCCTAGTGGCATGTTACATGGACGACGCCATAAATTATGCGCAGTAAGGATGCGCCATGCAATTGTAAGGAATTTTAAGGAGTTAGAAGAAGGGATGGAAATGGGGTTAAAAATGTTTTGACTAAAACTCCTGATTTCTGCTGCATATCACTGTTCGTTTGGCAACAAAGCCCAGAATGCTAATTCTTCGGCCGAAGTATAACACCGAAAATTGCACTTTTTTGACGCGACGTTTTTAATCCAAAACTTTGTTCAAAAACCAAAATTCTACATTTACAGCAAACCTCAAGTTCACGCCTTGGTATCTGCTATGAAAGTTTTCCGTCTCTCACGTTTTCTGCCAGCAACGCTTCAGCTCGTTTCTGAGAGCCAATCTCGTGTGCCTCAATTTGCCTCGTTCACGCCCGAAAAGAGTTTTAATTTAGGTAATTCAACCACACCACGAGCATAGTCAGCCTCTCTTTCGGTTAATTTCAAAGGTCGTTTATATATATCAAACACAAATGAAGACAGGACACAATTTTCAGGATCACCTATATTTCGACCGACTTGTCGGTCTTCTTCAGGGCGAATGAAGGAAACCGTTGTACACAAATGTACACTACGCCACTGAAATACGAAAATGCGCGCTACATTTCAAAAATAAAAGTAAAACGCGCGCGCGCACAGATATAACACGCGTACAAAGAGCATATATGGGAAGAAAAATAGTGCCAAAAACGCAACAACATTCTGGTGAAAATTCAAATTAGGCAAAATTCTAAGTGCGTATACGTGCCTCTCGATTCTGGCTAAAAAAGAAGTCACTCTCATTAAGGCCATCTGGTTTCAAGGATCGGAGGCGATATGCCCATTGACCTTCCTTATATATATATATATATATATATATATATATATATATATATATATATATATATATATATATATATATATATATATATATATATATATTAATTTGGAGCTACCCGGTGCTACTAGCAAAATATTGCATCGATATTTTTTTTACCGGTCAACTAGCCCAAATATCCTGGAATCCACCAGTAAAGCGGACAGAGAGACAACTTCACTCTTGAATCACCATATTTACAGCAAAGCATGTTTGGCATCTCCTTCAACATGAAACCACATCTCACCTTTGGTTTCTTTCAGAGGGCTCGCCTTTCTGACCCACATTCTAGCTTAATGATACCAGCCTGGGGGCTTCTGCAAAGGAAAATGCACCCACTTCAAGGTATGCAAAGGGTTAAAGGACAGATTTACATGTGGTTCATAAAACTGAGTAAACTAACGAATGCCGAGAGAGAATTGATATTACAAATCTGTTACCTTGCTTTCCCCAAACAGGAGGTCAAAGCCGAAATATTACATTGAAAACATCGGCAGCAAGTTTACAGTATCTCTACTAAATGAATATCTTTGTAAAACACTTGTGTTTTGATATCGTCTTTACCATCAGCGCAAATTTAGTTCATATTTATAGCTCCAAATTTGCTAAACATTTGCTCTATTAGCAAACCTAAGAAACTCCGTTTACTCTTCCAAGTACCACATACATTTCAAACTTAAGTAACTCTCCGTCAAAATGGCCTGTTTAGTCAACTCATCCTTTAAATTGTATTCGGATCAGTTATACATATCTAAAACTCATAAAATCGCCAAAACATTTCAGGATTCTTTCATCGTTTAATTGTTACAGCATTACAGTTTCAAAGTAAATACTTAATCGCATGCAGATCTTAAAAGTTTGAAACAAAACGACTCAACTGCACATCCAAAGATTTGGTCAAAGAACGGTCAAGTCTTCAACAACGGTAAAGTCTTCTTGTATGCACTGAATAACATGTGACAATGTGATGCACATTGTTGCCAATATTAGTTTTCGAGAATCGAGATCAGCTCGGAAATGGGCATCCATGAACATTTCTTGTACTTGAAAATCCGAAAAAATAAATTCAGTTAGCTGACAATAATGCGCCTTTACTGAAATAGCTACAAAACATTTACTTAAAAGCGCTAGAATGTTTTTTTTTCTTCCCAATACAATTTTATTAAAGGAAAAACACTAACACTACTTACAGCTCATGTCTTATACTTACATATATGCTTACCCTTCACTGTACTTACAATATTATACTTGCACTACTTACAATACAATCACACTAACTAAATTACGGTTGGCCTACTTACAATGCTCTTTTTATTGTGTATATTATATAACGTTCCTTATTATTATGTTATATTTACGTATATACTTACACTATACTTAATATAAAAGCCAAGGATAAAAAGGACACAATACAATTTTATAAAGACAGAAAAAAATTCCATTTGTCCTTCAATTCCTTTTCCTTATTAGAAGTGACAAACATGACAGAAAAACAAACTAAAACGAAAACAAAGATAACTAACTAACTATTACAGACTTCCCTAAAGCTTTGTGCGGCTTTTGACTGGATAGAGAACGTGGAAAGTCGCAGCTATCAAGCAGGTGGTTACGTAGTATAAAGTTAACCAGAGTTTTGAGCTTTCAGCGAAGCTCCGGAGGCCCAAAGGGCCTCCTAGTGGAGCACCATGGTTAAGAAAATATGGCAACCCATCTGTTCGAGAAAATCTAGGCCGTACTCCAGCTGACAAGTTAGTTTACAGCGTACATCTTTGATATTGAACGTCCATGTTATGGCCAAAGTATCCGCTGACCAGTATTACGTTACCATATCGCGGGCTCAAGTTAAGACCTCATATATTAGCTTAATTGGTCATTAGGCGCCCATAGAAAAGAAATTGTAATGTTTCTTCGCCACGGTAGAGAGTTCCGTCGATGATGAGCTTTTCGACGTTGAGGTATTGAGCCTTCTTCTCGCGCTTCGCTGCCTTTAGCATCGGAAACAGCTTTTTGTCTTACTTCGTCGACTTCTTCAGGGAAATCGGCGGATATTCCAAATCAGGTACCTCTTTGGAGATACTTGATAAGGGATTTGATAAATAAACTTTGTAGGTAGGTAGGTAGGTAGGTAGGTAGGTAGGTAGGTAGGTAGGTAGGTAGGTAGGTAGGTAGGTAGGTATACTTTATTTAAATCAAGAAACACGCTAGCCCCAACAACACTTAGCTGGTTTCCATGGAGGACGTGTTTATACAGACATAAAAATGAAACTAAAGCTAATAATACGAGATTAAAATATGATAAATCTAAAACTACTAAAATTCAGCTAAGAACGAAAACTAACAGTTATAAACTAAATATTAAAAAGTATTAGGATAGCTAGGACATAACTGACACAAGACTATATAGCATGACATGACCCAATTACGTTTTGATATATTTATTAAATGAATATATCGATTCCGCTAGTTTTGCTTCATTTGGGAGTTGGTTCCAAAGCATCGCGCCGCTGTATTTGAAACTTCTTTTTAGAAACTCTCTCTTCGGTTTAGGAAGTCTCAGATCTGTAGCACTATTTCTAAGATGGTAATTAGTCTGATCAACATTCCTTCTATCAAAAGAGTTCCTGAGGTCGGGCGCGGTGTCGTCATTTAGTATTTTAAACATCAATGTTGATTTGGCACGGAGTCGCCTCACATCAAGTGTGTCCCAAGAGAGGGTCTCGATTATTTCAGCGGAACGAATATCATAACTGGCCCCAGTAAGAACTCTAGCAGCACGAGATTGAAATCTTTGTAACTTATCTTTTAGTAATTTGCCGCAGTTGTCCCAAAGAGGGGAACAATATTCAAAATAAGGCTGTACTAGGCTCTTTTAAACCTTTTCAAGCGTATTTACAGGAACAAAGGGCTTGATACGTCTCATCGCTCCAATGCATGCACTGGCCTTCTTACAAATCATGTCAATATGGCTATCCCAACTAAGTCTTTCATCTATCTGAACCCCTAGGCATTTATGTTCGAGTTATGGGTATTATTAATATTATTTATTACAACTAGTTGTTCGGTATTCTTATTGTTCAGATTATATGAGGAGCCAATAAACATCAATTTGGACTTAGAAGGGTGCAGTTGAAGTTTATTTTCTATAAGCCAGTTGCGGGCAATAGCTAGGTCAGAATTTAGTTTAATGACAAGTTCGTTAACATCGTAAGAAAATCCGTCAGCTTTATTATAACGGTCGCGGTTGAGGATTTCGGCCATTTGATAGTCGCTTTGTAATAAGTCTCTGAACCCTGTCAAAATGAATCTGTTCTTCATCGACTGGTGGAAGGTTTAGCTTCGTGCGCATAAAGTCTCTTAGGGCGAACTCGGCGTCGCTCTTCGATTCGTTTTCACGTTGACTTCCTTTATGCCAAAGAATTTCATATCACCTCTACGACTGTGGAATTCGAGCTGCTTAACATGTCGGCGATGTAGCTCTTTAAGTTCGCGCTCGATGCGTTCACTGGAGTTGTTGGCCGTTTATTGTTTGAAATTTACATCATTTATAATGGATTTTAGGTCCTCAATCTCTGCTTGCGAACGCTCCAAGCTCGTTTGCTGGGATTTATTTTCTTCCTCGAGGAGAGTAAACCTCTTTTTATAAGCTTCCAACTCGGGAAGTCAAAAGCATGTCATATTACCTCTACGACTGTGGAATTCGAGCTGCTTAACATGTCGGCGATGTAGCTCTTTAAGTTCGCGCTCGATGCGTTCACTGGAGTTGTTGGCCGTTTATTATTTGAAATTTACATCATTTATAATGGATTTCAGGTCCTCGATCTCTGCTTGCGAATGCTCCAAGCTCGTTTGCAGGGATTTATTTTCTTCCTCGAGGAGAGTAAACCTCTTTTTATAAGCTTCCAACTCGGGAAGTCAAAAGCATGTCGAGTTTCTCTTTTATGCCGGAGAGTCTCGAGTTTGTAGTTTCAAAGCACTGTTTGCATCCTTGCTCGTGATGTTGATCAGACGCGTCTTCTTCACATCGGTTTGAGAGCTACACTCCATTGTTCTTTTTCTGCCTCTTTCCGCGGTTTCCTTTCTTTTTGCTGGCTCATCATACATTTTAATTAGATAATAAATAAATCTTAACCACCGCCCGGCTGCAAAACTGAAAAAACACTAGAGCACATTTTCGTAGTGACAGCCATCCTTCGTGCCTCGACCCAGTCCCCTAGAATGTCCCAGTTTGGATACTCCTGGGATTTTCTGTAATAACTTTTATCTCTTGTTAAATATAACTTCTTAATAAAGTTATTATTACATTTGATAATCCTACCGATAAACAGCCCGGTTATTCCTTTGCGGTTTCTAGTTCCACTAAGATCGACCAAAAAAGAGGCACAGCTTTGGTTTGATTAGTGGGATACGCAGAGGATACACCACAGCTCCAAATCGATCCACTGCTATCACGACCAGACTCTGAATAGACACAACGGTGGAAACATAAGCCAAAAAAGAACAAGCTGACACAAGGCCCGACCAAGAACGCCAACGTTAAGCCAAACCCCGTCCGAATACAGCCCTGTTATGTCCCTCCGAAAAAATTACAATCCCACGCCAGTTCGACAAAAATCCTTACAAAAATTCGCTTAATAAAACTGAATGAAATAAAAATTTTTCAAATATCAGCCTTAGAATAGGCCAAAAACGTTAGAGTTTCTTTTCAAGCGGTAATTTTCACAAAAAATAAAACAGTTGCAAGGATTTATAGCACAATTTAAGATGGCCATAAAATTTGCTATACGCCCATAGCGATAGATACTCGAAGAACATTCATTTTCTAATGTAAAATATCTCAAAAATCTGAAAATACTCCAGTGTACCCAGCATAAAGTGAACGCTAACACGATCGCAATGGCCATCTGTAACACTTGTCTGTTTCTTCTTGTGCGCAGTTCTTCAGCGTTGACCGAGCGTTCGCCCGGAATCACCTGTGTCTTGAGCTTGACGATGATGATGGTGTAAAGTATGGCCAACGCAACGATAGGAAGATAAAAACATACAACAGCCGCTACAGTAAAACGATAGCTGCCAGCTGCTAGTCTATCTGTGCAAATAGCAAGTCCATGTGGGTTTTCAACCAGCTCCAAGACAAATAGATTTGAAGAGAGGCCGGCCATGGCGACGATCCAGTGGCGAGAATGGAGTAGGGACACAGCTTTGAACTTATGAGTGGGGAACGCAGAGGAAACACCACAGCTCCAAATCGATCCACTGCTATTAGGACCATACTTGAGATAGACACAACAGTGGAAACATAAGCTAAAAAAGGAACCAGCTTACACAAGGCCTGACCAACAGGGCCAGTGATAAGCCAAGCCCCGTCCGAATGCATCTCTGTTATGTTCCTTCGAATCACGAATAATGGAAACAGCAAGTCTGACATGGCCATGTTGACGATGAAATAATTTATCGGTTTTCTCTTTTGTTTTATAAACCGTGAAAGCAATGATGGGATTCCCGATCAGCGAAACAACAAAGACCACACAGTAAGCCAAAGCCAACCATTTCAGAGGCAACCATTTCCAGCGGCTTTTTGTTTAGGAATAAAATGTTTGGTATCTTAATAAGTTTCGTTTCGTGATAATT
Source organism: Pachyseris speciosa (assembly GCA_016490735.1). NCBI lineage: Eukaryota > Metazoa > Cnidaria > Anthozoa > Scleractinia > Pachyseridae > Pachyseris > Pachyseris speciosa. The sequence goes on along the minus strand of JAEMWC010000252.1, from coordinate 746,128 downwards.
ATTACGTCGCCTTAGACGATTGAGGTGAGTCCACGTAGGATGTGATTATTGAGTCTTTCAGTCCAGGCCAGGTGTATTTGAGGAACTGGTAGTTTATATAGTTGAAAATATGTAAATTGAGCAAAACGAAACAAAAAAATAAAAGGAAAAGAAGTTTTACAAAATAAGAGGTCAAATGCTCCTTTACTTCTACATGACATGGTCTGAAAACACATGATAGGCACTGATCTAATATAAATAACTCTTCGATACGAGTGATTTTTGGTAAACAATATAATAATCTGTGAGATAAAAAGTGCGACTAATTCAGCTTTCGAATTTCACGAGCTATAAATAAAGATAAAATTGAGTATTGACTAAACATTAAATATGGTGTCTACGTGCAAAAAGAAATATTTTCTTTTAATTTGCATGATGGTGCAACAAAAATATTAAACATTATTTTTATCTTTCATTGAAAAGCCGGCTTCGGGCCATTGCGTCTTATGTCTCGCAGGAGGTAAAGTAGCAATAATTAATAAATATTACTAAAAATTTATAACAAGCTCACTCCTTTAAATCCAGAAAACTAGTGTTAGTCGATATACCTTGTTAAAAAGCGAAATAGTTTTATAAACTCGGTCTCTGACTCGTTGAGAGGACAACGTGGTTTGTTTGGGTGCAAAGCTTTTCCCGTTCTGCTATTTGTCATTATGAGATACCTCTTACGCTACCCGGTGACAAAGCTGTCAGTCTAGTCGTTTTCATAGTGATTAATTTTCAAGTTTGTATTCTTGACAATTTCCATATGAAAATAAAAACTTCGTGAGCGGATGCTTGTGCTAATATATAGTGTAGTAGATATTTGAAAGCTAAACGATTAAATGCAGTATTTCAGTTGTTGGAAGTTAATATCTTACTTTACACACTTAATAATAATAACATAATAATCTGGGGATTTATATTGCGCAATTTTCAAGACGAGATGACCAACTGCGCATTACAACAATAGAGCAGGACAATTAAAGCTAACTAACTTGATGATCTCTATCCTCCTGAATGAAAAGTGTCCAGTTTAGCGGTGAGACGTGCTTAACGTTAGGTTTAGTTGAATTTCTAATGATGGCTTCATTGCGCACGGCGGATGATGTTATTAAATTACACCAGCAGTGTAGATACAACGGAGACGAATAACTTAATATAATCTTGCGGTTGAACGAAACAAGCTCCCATTGCTTTAGCTGTTCAGAATTAGGAAAAAGCATTAATGTCATATAAAGAAACATTATTGTGATCTATAAAGGGAGAGATGTCGGTCAGTTCCGATCAAAATAATCTCCCCTTGTCCTCAACTGAGTGCTTACTAAGATCCAAAAGAAGTATTATTTTTATTTTCTCCTCTCTCTCTCTCTTTTTTTTTTTTGTTGTTGTTGTTGTTGTTGTTGTTGTTATTGTTGTTTCCTGGTTTGTATTCAAGACAGATTTGACCAGTAAGACGATATTTAAATTAAATAAATGGTATGATAAAAACATGATATCATTTATTAATTCAAAATGTAAGTTCCTGGTGCTGTGGTCTGCCCTCACACAAAATTTCAGATGGGCGGAGGCTGGGGAATGCGCTGACCGATCGATTTGTGAATCTCGTTTCGTAAGCCTTTCGCGGCAACATTTCGAAAAGCAAGTTAATTTAGGAATTAACTAGAGCTTAATAAGCTTCTAGCTGCGTTTCGTTTTTACCGTCGGTGTTGGACATGACTACTGAGCCGTGAGCTAATTACATGCTCAGCATTTCCAGCACTTCATTAGTAAGTGGTAACAATAACAGTGCATTATCTATGTAGAGTTTAACAAGCAGCTCTTATTTCTGTGCAACACTTACTTTCAACTATGCATTCACCTGTTTATGTTTATGTTTGTGTCTATAAGACCCCCGTTTGGGAGTCGATTTTTGTAATAAGCCCCCCTCCTTTTGGGACACATATTTTGTAATTTGTCCTTCCTATTCCCTCTTACAAAGTACACTTAAAACACAATACTGTTTCCTGATCGGTATTAAATAATAAAGTTTTACTGCAGTTGTTTGAGATTTGTACAGAAACTATTGAACACGAAAACGGCGTGTTCAAAGATTTGAAACAACCCCCCCCCCCCCTTCTCCATTAAGCCCCCCGTTAATAAGACCCGAAATTAAATAAGCCCCCCCAGGGGGCTTAATAGAGCTTTTACGGTAACTTCTCCAAGGGACATGCGTGGTTAAGGGATGGTTTTGTGACTTAGCTTTTTGCGTGACGCACAATGGATGAGGTGTGTGATGGAACATATGTGGACGGATGTTGCAGACCGTGGACGGAAGGTCGGAAGTCATTTGGCTATTTGGAACTGTTGTCTCCGTTGAGGGCTCGAATTAGCGGTGTTGAACTGTATTGGTATTTCATTAAACCAAAGAACATAATGCAAACAAGACGCCCTATGGACGTTTTCTCGTGATACCTTGCGATGCAGAGGAAGACGCACGCTTTCCGATTCTCGAAAAATATCCGTTGGAAAATTGAAAATGGTTTGCTTTTTGGGTTTGTGCAAGGCATGTTTGTTTTCGTAATTATATGAGGAAAGCACGTAAGCCTGTTTTGAACGTTGCCACCAAGACAGATGCATTTTTAAAAGAGAATATTACCGAACGCAATTAGATCTGTGGTATTATTCATTTGCTTGCCTCCAAACAAAACCATTACAATGAAATCTTCATCTTTGTACTGTTTAAAGATGTAGGCAGTTCTAAGTATTTTACGTTAAGTATAATTAAAAAGTAAAAACCGCTTGTTCAGTCGTGGTTCTAGACGGCGATTTTTTCCAAGTTTTTCTTTTCGATTAAAGTCATTTCAAAGGGAAAATGACGGTAATAGGAAGGCCACAAGACGTGTTCGCGTCAATAAAATTGAAATGATCACTCACGCTTGTTCAAAGTCAATTTAATAATGCACAGAAACCGTTGATAAAGTGTAATTTTATACAAATGGCCAGTCACGGATGGAAAATAGATTTAGCATCAGTCGAACAGCATTTTTGCCACAACAACAACCTTAGTCATAATTTAGGGAAGAGAGTCCCGCTAAATTATTTGTGTTTCTGCCAAATTTCCCAGATCACATTGCTAAACGGCACCACTGCCCAATTCAAATGGCTCAAGAAATTATTCAGAGCCGTAAAACATGAAGCAGCAGTTGGAGGACATTAGGGAGCTTAAGCCAGAACCACGCCGGCAACGGTAATGGCAATGGGGACGACAATGCTCGCATTTCCAAATATAGCTTCCGGTTGTGGATTATTCCAGCTTCATCAGTTTGTAACATGCCAGTGATCTAACCAGAAACAAAATTACTATAAATGGCGTTGAAATATACACAAAGGAAATGACATTTACGGTCAATGCACTTACGTTCTCGAGAGAAAAAAACTTACATTTTGATCATTTCACGTTGCTGTTTTCAAGAGGACGGCAAGGAAGCGCCCCAAAATGGAAAATGCACACGCAGAACGATTGTTATTGGTTATCGTTGCCATTCTAGTCGTCGTTACTTACGTTCTGGTCCCTGCTAAAAGGATGGAAGTAAATTAAACTTGATCAAAATTTGACTTTGGAACAGACTTTCCAGTAATCTACATTGTCTGTTATTTAGTCTCTTTACTTAACAGTTCACAGCTTTCGTCTCTATCGTAAAATTTTCCCTGCAAGGAAAATAATAGGAACCTCCTGGCCATGATTACGAAGACGCTAAACACAACTTAGAAAACTAGCCCTAAAACCAGTTAAACCAGAGCGGTTAAATCCCAGTAATTAAGTCTCTTAACGTCTAGAGGTATCAGTCGAAAAGGAAGCCATTTGCTCCCACCCATTACAATATCACTGCCAGCTACAGTCGTGTCAAAGAGTTCTGGAGAGCTTCTTTCCTTGAATAACGTCTTTGATCTCTTGTAGATCCAGTGTTTCGTATTGCAACAGAGCTTGCGCTAGGCGATTGTGCTCTTTCGAGTGCGCCTGGAGTAACGATTTGGCCCGTTCGTAAACAATTAGCCATGTTAATTAATACGGAAACTCTTTGAATTTTAACTTAGGGTGGTCATTCCGGTAGCTTGTCAATGAAGTCATGTTACATTGTACATGTTTTATTTGTGTGTGTGGTTTATGTCGAAATAAAGAATAAAGCGCATTAATTTGGATGACAGGTTGTATACCGATTCCTCGAATTCCTTCCACGCGGCATATGTAATTTTCAGAGCCCAAAAGTTTGGCAACTTTCTTGAGTCACCCCTTCAAAATATGGCGTTCTATTTACGCAGACAATTCCTTTTCAAAATGGTGTATCGTCGTCCGAATGTGTGTGATGGTGGTGGTGGTGCTGGTACTGGAGATTGGGATGGTGGTGATGACGATGGTGGTGGTGGTGCTGGAGATTGGGATGGTTGTGATGACGATGGTGGTGGTGGTGCTGGTGGTGCTAGGGGTGATTGTGGTGATGATAGTCGTGGTGCTGGTGCTGGTGTTGGTGGTGGTGGTGACGGTGGTGAAGGTGGTGATGGTGATGATGGTGGTGGTGGCGGTGGTGTTGCTGGTGATGGCGGTGGCAATGGTGCTGGTGCTGGTGATGGTTGTGATGGTGGTGGTGACGGTGATGATGGTGGTGATGGTGATGGTGATGACGGTGCTGGTGCTTGTGATGGTGGTGGTGATGGTGATGTTGTTTTGATGGTCATCGTGCTGGTGCTGGTGATAGTGCTGGTGATAGTGCTAGTGATGGTGCGGGTGACGGTGGTGTTATGATGGTGGTATGCCGGCCTTTACTGCTTAGTTTGGACCAGAGATATGGACTCAAATACCGCAGTTCAGGCAAGTGGAAAGCGCCCTCAATTAGTGTTTAGGATCCGGTGTTCAAGTAACAAGACCCGAGAGTCTAGTTCAACGCTTGGTTGGTTTCTACATCAGAGAAGAAACTTTAACGCACAATGTCGGTCTTTTGGGTGGTGACCTTCCGCGATGGTCCTTGGTGATTCACGTTGCAAAGAGCACGTTAGCTCTTTAACCCATTGACAACGAGCATTTTGCCGAAAAACATCTTTTAAAGTTCGTCGAGCCGTTTTCTGGCTAGAATCTAGCCAAAAAGAACCAAAACTGCCCAAAACTCTGTTTGCTGGTGGAGCTCATCGCGCCCCTCTGTTCCTGATGCTTAATTTCCAAGTTCAGGCATGCGCAGAAAACAAAAATTCCGAGAGATTTTGGGATGAAAAGTTTCACTGCCCCCCTCTCCTTCTACCTTTCGCTTTCTCTCCTCCCCCTTTCTTTCTCTTTTCTTGTCTGGCTTTCTATATCTCTTGCTGGGCATTTTCTGGGCTTCCTTTCGGTGGCAAAGGATTTGGTGGAAAACTTTTAGGATCATAGGAATAGATGGAAGGAAGTGCAGGTTGGTAGTGGAACAAGATTTTCATTCAAATTTTCGGCTCAACGTCACTTGGCTTTTTCGCGTTTCCCCCGGCCTGTTTGACGGAATCGTGCTGATTTTGGTATGGTTTGAAAGAACTCTTCCCCCTACACATGCTACATGTAAAAGTTGTCCGTGAGCTTTAGAACTGATGACGTCACAAGCGGTACAAAAGAGGTGGTTCTGCGCGGCCAGTTTTGGCCGGCACGGTTGCCAAAAAGCTCTGTTATCAACTTGCAAATTCTTCTTACTACTCTGAATATAATTCTTATGGTACTTGTTTAGAGAAATTGTTTAAAATGAAGTGATTGTGTCTTTGATGATAAAATTAGTCATGTTATACTATGTTTATGTTATGATGACCATTTTCTTTATCCTCATTAACCTGTATGTTCGATCAAGCATCGATATTGTAATGAGAAATCAGCCTATGGTCAATGCTTGAGCTTAAATGGCAAAGTCCTGATAATAAGGTCATGTACATCCCGTGTGAGAATTTGATCTACTACAAGCTCCCTTAAAGAAACTCTCCTTACTCCAGATAGGTCCTGGCATTAATTTAGGTAAACAACGTACTGCTGAAGTGAGCAAGATCTGTCAATCACCTTCAGAAGTTGCTTGACTTCATTTTCTACCAGAGCCTGTAGCTCAGGACTCGATTTATCAGCCTCCTTGATTTGAAGCATTCCAACCTGAAAACAGACAGTTAACAAATGGAACGTGGTTTAGCGTTGTCTGTACTCTTAACGACAACGATATTCGTCATCCCAATGGTCAAAATGTTGTGGACTCATTCGGCTGCGTCTAGTCAGTCCACAACATTTTGACCACTGTGATGACGAATATCGTTGTCCATAAGAGTGCAAACAATGCTAAACCACATTCCATTTGATTTTTACCACAACATCAACGTCAAAGAAAATGAAAAAACGCATGGCGTTACACGTTGACGCGAGCAGCGTTGCCTAGACTCTTATCGACAACGGCAAATTAGATTGCCAATCACATTTCGAGATTACCAGCAACTGTGGTGAATCCACCTTGACTTCACCGTGGGTAGGGGAGGGGTCATCTTCGACACAGGGTAAGAACGGCGTGGGCCTTACTACAGGGTTGGGGGTTGTCCATGTTCCACAGAGTTGGGGATCAGAAACGATGACATTAACTGACAATAACTTCGATATGGGAGAAGATAGCAACTGTTAACTTTGTACCGCAGTTGACTCAACCCGGTAAGTTATGGACTACGTGTCAAAGATTTAAAGTTGGTGACTAAGAATATTTTCGTTTTCAAATCAGCACATCTTCGTCGACTACGATTAACTCAGAAGTGAAACGTTCTAAACACCCTTGCAACGATACACTCCAGTTACTGAGAGTGATTTTCCGGTAGCAGAAAAATATTGCAAAACTAGTAAAATAGCGTTTTGATGGTTCTTTCATTCTTTCATTAAAGCAACTACAAGTAACAACAATCTCAATGAGAGCCTTAACCAACAGGGTCACCCGCACTCACGATCATGTATACCATCCAGCTCTTTCGGGGAACAACACCAAGCGAAAGTAAAAGTTGTCCCTCTGAAGAATCTGCACGGCAGAGACAAACGAATCTAAAACGTGATGCTCGAAGTTATTCAACCAACCGGTGCAGTTGAAAAAGAAGCCTGAAAGACGTCAGGCTTAAGCTTAACTGGGATGATTTTTTTCAGGCTTAATTTACAGTTGAACAAGATGATTGAATAACTGTGAGTTAACAGCTGCATCGCTAAATGGAGGTTGGGTGCCTGAGACATCCAGGAGCTTCCACTATTGGCAGCCAGCTCCTAGATGAAGACTGCTCCCACGGCTGGCAAATCCTGGCAACCCAGTCATGAGCCCCAACGCAGTAAGAGGAACAGGCACCCGTCACACTGTCGAAACAGTGGAAAGAGGTAGGGAACGGGGTGGGAAGAGAACTGCCTGGGCGATGAGCTTCCACGCAAAAGCAATTGTAAAACGCCAGAGGGAAACGCCTCCTGTCCGCAACGCTACCAACCGCAAGCACATGGAAATCCGACACATGCCTAAGTGTCGACACCGCTGACTACCAACGGGAACGCAAGCGCTCCTTGTTGTTAAATTTAACTGCATTTAAATGTATTTGTTTCGTCCGCATATGTACAGTCATATCGTCCACTCATATGTACAGTGCAAATTATTTACTTTATATATTAATATATCACTAAGGAAGACTAGCTCCAATGGTTCGTACGTTCCCTTCTAGTCCTTCCCCACTGCAATAGTTTTTTTCTCTCTTATGTAATTTAGCTAAGATTACTTCTTTATATATATATATATATATATATATATATATATATATATATATATATATATATATATATATATATATATATATATATATATATATATATATATATATATATATGCTTTCTGTGTGATACCATTGTTTAAACTAATGCAGTGAAAATGGAATAAATTAAATAAAAAAAATTAAAAATTAGGAAACGTTCGGGTGCTAACGATCGATGTGGCAGTCTATCACTTCAGTGTCTAGATCGCAACCAAAAATACCTCATTAGTAAGTTAGACCTTTCATGTTGAGACAGCTGGTTGCGGCGGTTCATTTGCGCGCCCAAAAGTTAAGTGGAAACAGTACCTTGTCGCTCATGCCGTACATGGTGACCATGGCGCGTGCCAGTTTGGTATAGGACTCCATGTCACATGCAGCTCCTGAAAACTGATTACAACACAAGAACTCGAGTGAATTTTGTCTTGCTTTACGAAAGCAATTTTTAACCGAGTGACGAACGAAATTCTAGTTTGGTTTGTTTTTGCCTCACTAAAGTTCTCTGACTGTTTGCCAAAACACCCGCCAATTTCTCAACCAACGCATCAGAAGCAAAACCAAAAGAAATAGTTACTTGCTGGAACTCGTTTTCCCGCGCTTGGAGCCGGCTACACGAGTCTGATTCGAATTCGAATTGGTTCACTACGCTGTCTGCGACTTTAGCGATTCGCCAAAGCAATTACCTTAGATTTGGTATGGCGGCACTCAACAGATAGAGCCCAACGCTGTGCGATGAGTCAAACGAATTCGCGACAATTTCAGAGCAAAAGCAAAATTAATCGTGAATTGAGACTTTTCCCGCCCTGGTCACCATTTTGTTGTACTTGCTTCCAGTCCCATTTTGTTCACAGCGTTGTAGTTGACTGGGTCACCCTTGTCTAAATAAAGTTACTTACTTACTGGTGGGTAACTGTTAAGAAGCGATTGAGTTTTACGGTATCCAACTAAAAAACCATGACAGTGCGTGTTTGAAATTCCCAACCTTTCGGTTAAAAACATAAATCAATCGATAACTAAACAAACAAATGAATAAAGCCATCACTCAATTAATGAAAAGGGACCTTAAGCAACGACGACGACGACGGCTACGAAAACGTCATTTCAAAATATAACTTTTCGTTTCCGTAACTCTTTCGCAATTATTCCAATTTGTTTAACTTGGAAAATGCTGGCGATATGTCCAGGAACTAAATTACTATGAACGATGTCAAAGTAAGGAAAAAGAAAGAAAATCTCCCGTCATGTGCTCACGTTCTCAAGAAAACATAAAATGTGGTCATTTTACGTTGTTGTTTTGGAGAGGACAGCAACGAAATGTACCAAAATACAAAACGCACGTGCAGAGCCATTGTTTTTGCTCATTAAGGGGTCATTTACATGGAGGCAGGAAGAACCTAGCACTAGGAAGATCCGAGAGGGCGAACCAACTTTTCGTTTGGTTTACATGCAGAAATTTCGGTAGGAAATTTCGACGAAATTGTCCTCCTTTAGCCGCTGATCGGCCAGCCGCCGCCACGTTTTTTTAGCTTGTTGTTTTGTCCCTGGTACTAGCATCTTCTTAGCATGGTGCTAGGATCTTCCTACCTCTCAGGTAGGATGATCCTAGGACTAGGAAGATCCTAGCGCTAGGGCCAATTACAACCTTTTACATGTAAACTGAATGCAGAAAGCACATGGCGCTAGAATGATCCACCTTCTAGGATCTTCCTAGTGCTAGGATCTCCCTCCTTCCATGTAAGGGAGGCCTAAGCCTGTTGTTTTGTGACGTTCTCGTTGTTGTTGTCGTCCTCGTTGCTTAAGCTCCCTAATGTCAGAAGCACAACGCCAAACTGACAGCGACTTTGCCCTGCATATGAGCAGCGCCACAGCAAATAGGAGAAATGTTTTGAAAACAGGACACGGACAGACCAAATAAATACCTGTAAATGTTGCAACGACGCCACCAAGGTTAAACCCGTTTCTTTTCACATTTGCTACGTGATTTTCATTCCTGCATTACTTTGTGTAATTTTCGTAAACGCAAGTAGTGACCAAATTTGGGGGCGATAGCCCCATACTACCAAGGCAATATTCCTCCATATTTGTCCAGTGCTGCATGTATACAAACCCTTACCTGTGGTTATGTTTTCCTTTCCAAAAATAATCTCCTCTGCGACTCGTCCTCCCATTGCGACATCCAGCCTTGCAAGGAGTTGTGCTTTAGACTAATTCAGCTCATCTTTCTCCGGCAACTGGGCAACCTTTAAAAAAGCGCAAGATGACAAATATCCTTTACATAGAGCGGTTTTCAATTGAGTGTCGAAAGTAAATTGCGTTTGCTTTAGTTTTGCATTGCTTCGCTCAGTGATTGGCCAACAAAACTCGCGCTACATTTTCAACCAATGAGAAGCAAAACCAAAGCCAATCGCGACTTGCACGCGCGTATTTTCCCGCGCTTTACGCCGGCTGCATGCAGTTACTTGGTATTCTGATTGGCTCATTGCACTGTTTTGGTCTGTTGTGATTGGTCATGCTGAAAATAACATCTGCAGGATGACACGAAAGCTATTAAAAATCATATGACAACAAGAGTAGCTTGCATACCATTCCAAGAGCCTGGCCACGTGGTGCAATGGTTGCTTTGTGGATTGGCATTGCTCCTGGGGTGTACAGAACCACAAGTGCATGTCCGCCCTCGTGGTATGCTACCAGTTCCCTGTTTTTGGCCTCGATAACAGCGCTCTTCCGTTCAGGACCTAAGCGATGAAGTTTCCAAAAAATCAATTGGTAGAAGAGCCAGGAAAGTGACAAATGTATTTGTTATTAGAGACCTTAAGATACCCCGATTCCTGTGTACGGGTACGGGTAAATTACTGGTAGCCGTACACGTGAAAAGTGACGGGAACATCAACTTAAGTTACCCGGACTAAGCATAGAAGGACTGAAACCTTAACTTATTCCCGTTTAGTAAACATGGCGGCTGCCAAGGTTAGGTTTGTAGTCACCGGCAATGTTTTATCAGTATCTGTTCGTTTTTTCTTGAATTTGGTCAGTGTTTTTTTTTTGTTTTTTTTGTTTTGTTTTGTTTTTTTTGTTTTCGCTTAACAAGGCTCCAAATATTTTGTTCCTTGCATACAGAAAGGTACGTAGACGAAATGTTGCTGCTTTATGCCCGTGGTAGTAACGATAAACTCAAAATTTCCTGGAAACTGTCCTTTCGAAACACATTTTCCTTTATTTTGGCTAGATAAGCTTAAAGGTTCACAAAAGTGGCTGGTACAATTTTGTCTTCGAAAAGATTTTCGACCACGAACATGTCATCGCCATTCGTCGCTTCCAACGCTTAATCAGCTGGTTTTTGGTCAAATATTTCTTGTTAATTAGACTTTACTTGGTACAAATACAAATTAGACAGCACAATTGACTTACTTTTTTGTTCATTTCGCTTAAAACATCGTTTACTTGTCCTTTACAACTTACCCGTAAGTAAACACGAGTAGCATGCCACTTACCCCGGATAAACGGCTAGGTTACCGGGTAGTGAGATGATGCCATTACCAAATATGGTCAAACATGGCGCCCTACCCGTACCCGTACACCGGAATTGGAGTATCTTAAGGTCTCTATTGGCCAAATGTGACCAAGTGGTTAACTGTTTAATAAAATGCTGTATATAGGGGAGATTCCCGAGATATGATAACTAAATTTGATGATGATGACGATAACGATGACGATGGCAGTGACGAACATGATGAAGATGACGGTGACGAAGGTGATGGTGATTGGAGCTTTAGCAACGACGACGACGGCAAAGAGAACGCCGCAAAACAATGGGCTTAATGAGCAAAAACGATCCCCCTGCACGTTCATTTACATTTTGGTACATTTCGTTGACGTTCTCAGCAATTCTTTTTTTTTTTTTTTTTTTCACCCGTTCTCAAAGAAACGCACGGATCATATATCCAAAAAATCCGGATTCAGCTGATTTGATCTAATGAATGCACTCGGTGTATGGATTCTTTGGATTTATAATACTTTTTTAGATTTTTGTAAAGAAACGCAAAATCTGTATTTGGAGTCAAGAATCCGGATTTGGATTTTCCCTAAAAACGATCATAACAAAAATAACATTCATGAACTAAGTTAAGCTTCTAAACATCACATGTACGTGTAAAACGCTTACCCATGAGAATCTTGTCCCTTGCAAATTCAAGATGTTTCGTTGTAACACTTTGGTCTCCGTCAGTGGCAGCGTAAATTGCAGCGGCAATTACCAAGTTGGCGAGGTCAGCACCTAATGATAAATCAATCCATAGAGTGACCATAACTGATAAGAAGCTACACAATAATAAAAGTAACAAAGCATAATTTTTTGAGACAGCGCAAAGGATAATTATGTTTAAACAAGAGAGTATGAGGTTCTCTTGGTTTAAATGACAGGGGGGAATGTTTTCGTGCTGCAGAATAGTTATGGCTGCACGGTGGAGGAATTTTTGGCTTTATGTGACTTTGAAGTCATTTAAAAATGTGTTTCGGTGAAAAATATCCTCAAAATACGCTGTATTGTGCCGAATACAGGACAACTATCCATTGCCAGCTCTCTGTATTCTGGAAATAAATACAATGCACTCAGAAAAAGACAAGAATCAAGGCAATGTTAAGCCCGCCGCACACGTGAGGAAACAGCTGAGCAAAATGCCTCGCGAGGCAGTTAGTTCAGCTATTTCCTCTCGTGTGCGAGGAAATGTCGGTGAGAAATTCGCCTCGCGAGGCGGAGAGATCAATATCAAACATGTCTGATATTTTCCTCACCGCCTCGCGAGGCGAAAATCTCATGAAAACCTCGCCGCACACGAGAGGAAATGGCTGAGCTAACTGCCTCGCGAGGCATTTTGCTCAGCTGTTTCTTCAGTCACATGTGCGGCGGGCTTTATGCTTTGAATTAGTTTAAAAGCAAGTAACAGGGCTCGAGACTAACGGTAGCCACCTAGCCACAGACTAGTAAAAATACCATTTTGGCTAGTGGACTTTGCACTCCACTAGCCAAAATGGCTAGTGAAACCTTTTAAGTAGTGGAGGACCAGAGGGCAACCAAATGAAAATTAATTTCAAATGTATCACAAAAAGAAATAGAGGAGTGAAAGCAAACAAACCATTGACTTTTTCAGGTTACCATACTAAAGAAATGAACGACTAACGAACTGCTTCCCCAACACCTCCCCAATTTGCGGCTGGTCATTGAGATTTGCCTCATTTTCTCTGTCCAAACAGCCTGCTGCGAGAGAGGTAATTCTTGTCTCAACAGGATCGTGTGCGACTTCTTGTTAACTCTTGATGTCTCCACTGTAGAAGTACTTACCGTGCGGCTCGAAGATAAGCGAACATCGAACAAGGCAGATGCAGAGGTGACGCGTAGCGACCGCTGACAAGCAGAAAATTATAGAGTATTCTTTATTTGGCACGTGAATTTGTGCATTATGACGAACAAAAACAGTGTGATATCTCTGGTTCTTAACAAGGCGCACAGAGACGATTGAAACAGCAAAATACTCTGTCTTAAGTGCATTTCTATTGATAGTTTCTTTAGAGCATTATTACATTATGAAACTTGATAATAGCTATGTTAAATTTGTAACCACGGTTTCTCTTCAAGGCATTTTAAAGAACTTTAAAAAAAATCTATTTTATTATAAAACTTTTAAATGCAGAACATACTTATATCCAAAAAGCTGATACGTTGCACGTCAGTATTGTGGATGAAAAAAAAAAGGTACCTGACTGAAACTGCTTGACAGGATTAATGTATGGCAAAGAAGTCTGACTAGTGAAAATTTTGGTTTGGCTAGTGAATCAAACCTGTCACTAGCCACTGGGCTAGTAAGCTGAAAAGTTAGTCTCGAGCCCTGAAGTAAGATAATTATAATTAAGATAAGATAGTAAGACAACCTCAAGGATCATTTTCAGAGGGAACTCACGTACATTAATTTTAAGTACTATACACCAGCTGTTCCCCTGGCAAGTACCTCAATATTGACATCTGCGGTTACAAAGTATAGTGAAATAAAATAAATGACAGATCGACCGAATTGATTGAATGAATTATAGTGGAAGCGTACTGTTCAAGTGAGTTCCTGAGGGGGAGTGAGGAGGGAAGGAAACCCGTATGTTGTCCCTAGAGTTCCGTCACCGTAGAACGTCACAGTCAAGTCAGCCACTGCTTCGACCCCAAAGGTGACCAGCATGTAATTTCTCCTTGCACTGTTACTACTTGATTAAGCATAAATTCACGAGAACAAACAAAAAATGATTACCAAAGATGGTCAGAATGCCCTGATGATTGAACAGATTCTTCCAACTCGTAAAATAAGACATATTTGGAGTTCGGTGAGGAGAATATTCATATTGGTTCCAGGGATTAACGCTTAACGGGTTAAGTCACAACAATCTTACCATCTGCAACTTGAACATTCTTGAGATGTAACTTGAGGATATCATGCCGACCTTTGACATCGGACATGGAACGTTAATCTCGGTGACAAATCGACCAGGTCTGATAAGTGCTCTGCGAGAAGGAAATGCATATTTCATCTATGTTGGTTACACTAGGCAATTTTCCGTGCAACTTATCTTGCAATTTTGTTGCGCCATTGCGAGACAAGTTGCACGAGACGTTGCCAAGTGTAACACTCCTACGCAAAGCTTGGAAAATTCGTTGTAGCACTGCGAGAAGTGTTGCAAAAAGTAGAACCATCTTCTACTTCTACTATGTACAAATGCGGCAACAAAAAATGTGAGACCTGTTCATAACAGGCTGATACACGAAGCAATTTTTCTTGCAACTCGCATCACAACAAAATTGCGAGAAATGTTGCACGAAAAATTGCTTAGTGTGACATTGCTTTAAGGAAAAAGTGCACAATTCTGTTCTGCTGTATTAAAATGCAGGGTGCGACAAAGCCTCTGTCCGATTGTCCAGGACAAGTAGAAATTTGATTCAGACAAGTTAATCTTTGACACAACTTGTTCGAAGGACAAGCACATCTCTCGTTTTCCACAAATAATAAAACAAATGAAAATCGATACAAAACTTAACCTAGATAAAAATTTATCCATTCATGAAAAAAAAAAAGACCAACAAAATAGCTATACTTTGATGACAGGCTCTGTAACCTAACGCGTTTGGGGTTATCTGGGTTCCAAGCCCCTACACTGAGATTAAAAATGGCCGAACCTCGACAGAGTACGTTGTTCCATTTTCTTCCAAAATAAAATAAGAAAGAAAGCATCCCTAATTTTAAGAAGGAAGAATCAGAGGAATCTTCTTTGTTATGGTTTAAAACGTTATGGACAAGCGCTTTTGGGCTTTGGACAACGAAGTTCTTCCTGATGGTTGTCCGAAGGACAAGTGAATCATGAAATTTTTGTCGCACCCTGAAATGGTTTTCAACCTATGGCTATCGGCTAAAAAATATTCCAGCTCCCTAGTTAATCAATATTGGACAATTAATTACATGTATGTTAATGCAGCTAACAGTTCTGTCACTCACTGAATCCAACATGTGCTAAGTAAATCTGAAGCTTAAAAGGCACTGTCCACAGTAATTATTTTTAACAAATAAAAAAGCCTTAGCCGTGCTTTGTTCTGTTATAAGGCACGCAAGGAAGTGACGAGAGCACGAAAGAAGTAGGAAGAAGCACGAGCCGTAGGCGAGTGCTTTTAACTACTTCTTGAGTGCTCTCGTCACTTCCTTGTAGCTAAATTCGTTTCAATTTGTGAGGAAACTGAGCAAATTCAGCTTGCGCGCGCAGAATTGCGTCAGTGTCGTACAACTTGCGTCAACACTGTGTCCTGTTTTACAAATTCGTTTTAACAGGCGGTTAAAATTGTTCAGTCAAAACAAGTAGCACTTAGAATTCGTGTTGTCTGTTTTATTTTATGACTGTACTATTTTAATTCTAGAAGTTTACTTTTTGAATTGTGAAAAATGCCAGATGTGTAATGATTTTGAAACTGTATGCGCAGACAAATGGCGTCATCCGCGTGCTTTGTACTCTCATAAGGCACGCTCGACGCCGCCCGGTTAGCTCAGTGGTAGAGCACCGGACTACTGTGCGGGAGGTCGCGGGTTCAAACCCCGGCCGGACCAACACTCAGGGTCTTTAAATAATTGAGGAGAAAGTGCTGCCTTTGTAATTACATCTGCAAACGGTTAGACTTTCTAGTCTTCTCGGATAAGGACGATAAACCGTAGGTCCCGTCTCACAACACTTGTTCCTAATAATCTGTGGGACGTTAAAGAACCCACACCCTGTTCGAAAAGAGTAGGGGACGTAGTTCCCGGTGTGGTGGTCTACCTTGCATCTGTCTTGACGTTCATGCGTGGGTTGGGTGGGTGGGTGAGATCAAATATGGACTGATAGCGGCTGCCAGAGGCGCCTTTACAGGCTGACGTCCGATCTCACCCTAGAGAAGAATTGTAAACCGCCATGAAACAATGTGATATGTGAGGTATATAAATCCATTACCATTACCAATGAAAAGATGCGTGAGCTATATTATAAAATGATCTAAGCGCCATTTCTCGCTTACAATGTGTCTGAGCCTAGGATCTGGGCACCGATCAGTCTTTGTCAAGGCCTGTAAACAAACTGGATAGGAAGCTAGCCAGATGCAGTCAGCATTGCTGCTAGGTTCTGGCAAATGAATCTGCTGCCTTCCCAAAAAAATAGGTAGCCTAACGGCTACATGTGTGGGATATCAAGGTACTATATACGAAAAGCTAACAACTGATTGAGCACATAGATGATAGGTATGAATAAATCAGGGTGAAAAGACCTGAAAAGTCTATTCAAGTCAGCTTAGGCCTACCGTAAAAGCTCTATTAAGCCCCCGGGGGCTTATTTAATTTCAGGCCTCATTGACGGGGTCGGGGGGGGGGGGCTTATTAGATAGGGGTGCTTAATAGAGAGGGGGGCTTATTTGAAATCTGAAACACGCCGTTTTCATCTTATAACAGCTTTTGTACCAAACTCACACAACTGCAGTGAAACTTGATTATTTAATAAAGAGCAAATGTGTTTGAGTGTATATTAGTTTAAGAATAGACCAACTGGGTTGCATGAAGTGGATTTCGTAAGAGGGAATAGGAGGGGTTCATTACAAAATCACATGTCCCAAAAAGGGAAGATAAGATAAGATAACTTTTACCGGGTATAAATAAATTATTTATACACGGTATTTCCATCAGCTTAAAACTCAAACCAAACTCAAACAACTGCAGTGAAACTTGATTATTTAATAAAGAGCAACAGGGTTTGAGTGTATATTAGTTTAAAAATAGGTATATATTAGTATATTAGTTTAAAAATAGACCAAAGGGAGGTATTAGAGAGAGGGGGCTTATTACAAGAACCGACCTCCAAACCGGGGCGTATTAGAGAGGGAGGGTTCAGTTAATACAGAGCGGAGGGGGGTGGGGGGCTTAATAAAGCTTTTACGGTATTTCCAAACGTCTTACTACTGCCATGCCGAACTCAAATGAATTTGAACCGGAGTGGCACGACTAACGGAGAGTACTAATTTTAATTCAGTGGCATCAAATTCATCCTGCCGAATTTAATTCTCGAATTTTAATAGCTCGGCACGACAATAGCACGACCTTTGGAACAGGCCATAGCGCGCTGTAATCAACGCCTGTTGAGGTCACTTAATGAGGTCACTGATGAGTGGGAAAACCAGTAAAATTTCTTTTTTCGCTAAACGCAGGCTTCCCTGTGTAATTCAACCAAATATTTGCTCGGATGTAGCGAACATGATAACATGCTTTTACCTTTCGCCTTTTCAACTTCGGCCGGTTCGTTGATAATTACAGACACAGTAACTGCGAACAGTTACCACAACAAGATGTCATTTTCATCTCGAGAAAAACTTGCTTTTAATTTCGCTCACTTTGCCTTGCTGTTTGTTTTTGTTACCAAATAATTTAGAATTTTATCACAAAGATTAGAAAAACATTCATTAAGCACATTGCTGTTCGGCTTTCATTTAAATGGCAATGTGAAATGAGCTCAAAAACGTCTTTCTTGTTTGCCTTAGAATAAGCGTTGTTAGTTAATGTTACAGCAACATTGTCGCAAAAAAAAGGATGGCCGAAGAAATCTCGAATCACACCGCCGATACATGATCGACTGAAATATGATACCTCTGGTTACCTAGCACGTGACATAAATTTGCCCCCGATATTTTTTTATTTTCTACGGCTTTCTGTGAGTAGACCGATATCACATTTCTGATGAACAATAGATTTTGCCCGTCCAGACTCGTCATCAGGATGAGTTCTAGCTCCCACTGGATTAAGATCCTTTGTGTTTGCTCGTTTTGTGGACGAGCTGGACGGGCAAATCTATTGTTCACAACAAGCTCGATAAGAATTGTATTTGACTTTCATTGAAAATAGATGTGTTTATATTTTATTTAAGCCTTTCATCAGAAGGAGCGCCGCTGAAAAGTATCGTGAAAAAGTGGTTTATCTCTCCCCACATTTCCTGTTATCGGCTGTAACCAGTCAAACGTTGTCAATTGTCCGACCACTTTTGAAGCGATCAAATTTCGTTCTCAGTCGAACAGTTTCGGGTAATGGTCGGTATCGGTGTATCCAGTCAAATGTCGTCGTTCTCATTCGAACTGCTTCGGATAATGGTCGGAATATTGCACGTTACCTAGCTAGCTAGCTACAATCATGGACAAAAGTAGTTGAGACACTATCCTTAAAAAAAACCTTGTTCTTTAAACGTGTGAGTTTTCCAATCTCCAATTCTCACAATTCGACCCCCTCCCCCCTTTCCAATGTTGTAACCACGTGCCAGCATCCACGGAGCGTATTTCAACATTGAAAAGGGGGAGAGGGGGGCTTCGCTGTCGACAAAAAAGAAGTTTTCTCAATTACGGAAGGACGCTGATAGAAAGCGAGCATTTTGCTCAAATGTGTCAACACTTTTGTCCACAATTGTAGCTCGCTTTTTACAGAGCCGATAGCAATAGTTGGGATACCACAGGATTCCCACACAAAAATCACCGGCGGACAAAGATGTGGACAAAGATATGGACAACGATTTTGACTTTTTTCTTGTTTATATTAATCAGGTTAAGTGGCTTTAATTTAAAATTTAATAAAACGATATGCATTTCAGGTAAAGCCAGGTTCTATATTGATAGAATTTTGAGTAAAACAATGAAAATAAGACTCCGCATTGGCTTTTGAGTTGTTAAATTTAGATTAATAAATTCAAATAATGAGTCGACGAACCATGCACAGACCACGGAAGTTATCACGCATTACATCAGGAAAACACAATTCTTATGATAAGATCCACGTTAAATTAAACGGTTTAGTTGTTAAAACTACTGTAAGTAATTTGGGAATACTGGAAAACGTCTGGCGGAGTTTTTCACTAGATGCTTTCGAAGTGAGCACCTGTACAAACGCATTTTGTTCGTACTGTGGGCATCTCAATCATGTCGAACGTGGATGAAGCAACAATCTTGGCTGAAACCGCTGACAAAATTGGGCTTTGGACCCTTTCTATGTGAAGGGTTATCAACTGAGTCTAAAAGCCCCTTTCCACCCCACAACAAGCGGTTAAAATTAGCCTAGAGTCGGGACCGCAATGTTTAAATTTAATAATAATAATAATAATAATAATAATAATAATAATGGGTTTATAGTAGCTCTTCATTTACCAATTAACGCTAAATCAAATCAAATCAAATCAAATGTTGGTTTTTGGCGAGAGGGGAAAACCGGAGTACCCGGAGAAAAACCTCTCGGAGCAGAGTAGAGAACCAACAGACTCAGCCCACTAATGACGCCGAGTCCGGGAATCGAACCCGGGACACATTGGTGGAAGGCGAGCGCTCTCACCACTGCCGGCCAACCCTGCTCCACAATTTATGCACTTTTGTTTGTAATTTTTTTCACCCTATCCTGCTGATAAACAGCCTAATTACTCTATTGTCTTTTAGTGTTTTGTTAACCATTATTACATAAATTAAAAACTTCATATTAAATATTCCGTCAGTATCGCCTGGTTAGTCAATTGAAACTGTGGGTTCATTATGCCTCAACCTCATAGTGCGACAAAACAGTTGAAGATCCTTTTCAAACCTTGACGGTAATTTTCACTAAAAATAAAACAAATACAAGGGTTTATAGCACAATTTGCGAGGTCCATAAAAGAAGTTATTGTAAACACATAAAAATAAATACTTCTAGAACATTCAATTTCTAAACTAAAAAAAGTTAACAGTCTGAAAATATGCCAGGGTAGCCAGCAGAAGGCACACCCTAACACTATGGCGATTGACATCCTCAGCACTTGTCTGTTTCTTCGCGCGCGCAGTTTTTCAGCGTTGGCTGATTGTTCGCCCGGCGCCTCCTGTGACTTCAGTTTGATAAAGATGATCGAGTAAAGTATGATCAACACGACGAGAGGCAGACAAACACCTACAACAGCCATTACAGCAAAATAATAACGAGTACCGGCCTGCCCATCTGGGCAGAACGTATGTCCCTCGTATTCAGACATCTCAAAGAAACCAAATAGAATCGGCGAGGAGACGGCCACGGCGACGATCCAGGTGGCAAGAATGAAGTAGGGACAAAGCTTTGAACTGATGAGTGGCGAGCGCAGCGGAAACACCACAGCTCCAAATCGATCCACTGCTATTAGGACCAGACTCTGAGTAGACACACCGGCTGAAATGAAAGTTAAGTAAGGAAACACCTTACACAAGGTCTGACCTAGAGGGCCAACGATAACCCAAGCCCCGTTCGAATACAAAACTGATAGGTACCACGGAATCAGGAATATTGGATAAAGGAAGTCTGACATGGCCATGTTGACGATAAAATAATTGATTGGATTCCTCATAGTTTTTGTTTTATAAACTATAAATGCAATGATGGGATTCCCGACCAGCGAAACAACAAAGATCACACAGCAAGCGAAAGTCTCTCCTACTTTCCGCGCTGTAGCATTCGCTGGAACGTAGCAGCTCGATCCATTTGTGGTTGAATTCATGTTTGTTCGCCTTCCAGTGCTTCCGTTGTCTTTTGCAAATTTATTACCTGTCCTTAGCTCAAGCTATGTATATTTAATACTTTAACGTGCGTGGTCGATTCCTTATTTAAATACCATAAAGGTGGCCAACACCGGTTTCCACTGAGAACTTTCCTTTACTAGCTTTGTTGGATATGCCTACCAAACTCAGGTGGCAAGTGGCTTTAATTTAATATTTAATAATACGATATGTGTTTCAGGTAAAACAAGGTTCTCGTATTGGTATAATTTTGAGTAAAAACATAAAAATAAGACTGTGTCAATATTGGCTTTTGCCGTTGTTGAAAATAGATTAGGAAATTAAAATTAATGAGTGAACGAACCATGCACGGAAGTTAATATCTCATTTTATACATTTTTCTAAATTCCCAAGATTTTGAATGCATTTGAATTTTCCCTAATTTGGCGTAGCCCTTGTTAAATTGAGAAACAAATATTTTATATTACGCAAATATTTTAAAAGACAGAAAAATCTTGAGTAGCAGCATCGTACGACAAACTATAAGTCATTTATATAGAACACTATTATTTTTTTCTTACTGCCCATCAAACTGGAAGCTTCATGGCCTTTTTATCCAGCGTTTTAAATTAAACTGAAAGGATATGGACCTGTTTTCTTTTATGAAGGTTTTCACGAAAACGCATTACATCAGGAAAACGCAATGTCTGTGACGAGATCAACGTCGTCTAGAATTTAAGACAACGTAATTTAATTTGGGAATGCTAAAAAGCGTGTGGGAAACTTTTTCAAACTGTTTTCCAAATGAGCACCTGTAGAAACGCATTTGTTTCTTATGTGGGCATCTCAATCATGACACACGTGGATGAAGCAACAATCTAGGCCAATACCGCTGACAAAATTGGGCTTTGGATCCTTTCTACGTATAAAGAACAATCAAGTGAGTCTAAAAGTCCCTTTCCACCCCGCAACAAGCTATGTGTATTTCATATTGTTTCCGTGGGCGGATGATTCCTTATTTAAATACCATAAAGGTGGCTAACACCGGTTTGCAGAACTTCCCTTCACTTCTTTCCTTCCTTCCTCAGTTCCTTCCTTTCACTTCACTTTAAGGGGGACTTAAAGTAATTCCCTTGAATAACCTCAGTGATCTTTTTTTCCAAACACGGCACAATTGATAGTCATGCATAGGACAATGGCAAAATGCAATAAAAAGATGGGGTCACCGTGCTTGTTTTCGCCCTGCATACTCGTTATTCTAAGTGTTATTGATGATGACTATGATATATGAAAATCATATATTTAAACTGCGATTAATAAATGAATATGTAAGTGATGATCGCAGTTATGACCGCAACTTAAGCAACAGGGATAATAAAGCCTGAAAACTATTAAGGGTTGTACGAGGTTTGAATCCATGACCTCTGCGATACCGGTGCAGTGCTCTACCAACTGAGCTAACAAGCCAACGGGGAGCTGGTCATTTAGTTGGTTCGTAATATACCCTCGAATGATGAACAAATGACTATGAATACATGAAAATCATATATTTGAACTGCGGATTAATGAATGAATATGTAAATGATCTTCGCAGTTATGAACACTACTTAGGCAGTAGTGAAAATAAAGCCTGAGACGGGAGAACCATTTTACACCATTATTATTATTTTTTTTTCGTTGTTATATTAACATGTTAAAAGCCGCGTTTTAACTTGTATCTATCAAATAGATATATCTATCACTGAAAACTGGACGTTAATGTCGACAAAAGCTTTAATTTGTAATTCAGTGTCTGCCCTTAAGTGGGCCCATGTAAAATATTCTGAGAAGCAAATATTTTATATTACGCAAATATTTTACAAGATAGAAAAAGCTTGAGCAGCAACAGCGTACGACAAAGTCATTTAGGACACTATTATTTTTTTCTTCCTGCCAATCAAACTGGGGCTTGATGGCATTTTTTCAGCGTTTTAATTAAACTCAAAGAATATAGACCTGTTTACTTTTATGAAAGTTTTCACGAAAACGCATTTCATCAGGAAAACATCAGGTGATAGTCATGCATAGGACAATGGCAAAATGCAATAAAAAGATGGGGTCCCTGTGCTTGTTTTCGCCCTGCATGCCCGTTTTTCTAAGTGCTTTTACTGAGTTGCGCAAGAAATGTTCGAAGTTGAACACACAATCAGACTCAATTCGCGCGAAAGTATTTGTTTAGAACATTTCATCGCGCGCGCACTACTTCGTTGGCTGACGTTATAAACAACCACTTAATTTAAACCTGAAACGACCGTTACATTTATCACTTGAAAATGAAGTCAAGATGACTTCGAAACGTCGTGTAATATCGCTCATTTTTGTAATCAACAGTCAACTAGCGCAAATATCCAGGAATCCACCTGTAAAGCGGACAGAGAGACAACTTCACTCTTGAATCACCATATTTACAGTAAAGCATGTTTGGCATCTCCTTCAACATGAAATCACATCTCACCTCTGGTTTCTTTCAGAGGGCTCGCCTTTCTGACCCACATTCTAGCTTAATGATACCAGCCTGGGTGCTTCTGCAAAGGAAAATGCACCCACTTCAAGGTATGCAAAGGGTTAAAGGACAGATTTACATGTGTGGTTCATAACTGAGTAAACTAACGAATGCCGAGAGGTACAATACACAATACAATCAATAAATGCCTTACAACAAAAGAAGAATTGATATTGGAAATCTGTTATCTTACTTTCCCCAAACAGGAGGTCAAAGCCGAAATATTACATTGAAAACATCGGCAGCAAGTTTACAGTATCTCTACTAAAGGAATAGCTTTGTAAAACACCTGTGTTTCGATATCGTCTTTACCATCAGCGCAAATTCAGTTCATATTTATAGCTCCAAATCTGCTAAACATTTGCTCTATTAGCAAACCTAAGAAACTCCGTTTCCTCTTCCAAGTACCACATACATTTCAAACTTAAGTAACTCTCCGTCAAAATGGCCTGTTTAGTCAACTCATCCTTTAAATTGTATTCGGATCAGTTATACATATCTCAAACCCATAAAATCGCCAAAACATTTCAGGATTCTTTCCTCGTTTAATTGTTACAGCATTACAGTTTCAAAGTGAATACTTAATCGCATGCAGATCTTAAAAGGTTGAAGCAAAACGACTCAACCGCACATCCAAAGATTTGGTCAAAGAACGGTCAAAACACCGTAGGGTAAAGTCTTCTTGTATTAACTGAATAACATGTGACAATGTGATGCACATTGTTGCCAATATTAGTTTTCGAGAATTGAGATCAGCTCGGAAATGGGCATCCGTGAACATTTCTTGTACTTGAAAATCCGAAAAAAGAAATTCAGTTAGCTGACAATAATGCGCCTTTACTGAAATAGCTATAAAACATTTACTTAAAAGCGCTAGAATGATTTTTTTTTCTTCCCAATACAATTTTATTACAGGACAAACACTTACACTACTTACAGCTCATGTCTTATGCTTACATATATGCTTACCCTTCACTTACACCATACTTACAATATTATACTTGCACTACTTACAATGCAATCACACTAACTAAATTACGGTTGGCCTACTTACAATGCTCTTTTTATTGTGTATATTATATAATTAATGTTCCATATTATTGTGTTATATTTACGTATATACTTACACTATACTTAATATAAAAGCCAAGGATAAAAAGGACACAATACAATTTTATAAAGACAGAAAAAATTCCATTTGTCCTTCAATTCCTTTTCGTTATTAGAAGTGACAAACATGACAGAAAAACAAACTAAAACGAAAACAAAGATAACTAACTAACTATTACAGTCTTACCTAAAGCTTTGTGCGGCTTTTGACTGGATAGAGAACGCGGAAAGTCGCAGCTATCAAGCAGGTGGTTACGTAGTATAAAGTTAACTAGAGTTTTGAGCTTTCAGTGGAGCTCCGATACCGCCTAGCGGAGCACCATGATTAAGAAAAACCCATCCGTTCGAGAAAATGTCGGCCATACTCCAGCTGACAAGTTAGTTTACAGCGTACATCTTTGATATTGGACGTCCATGTTATGGCCAAAGTATCCGCTGACCAGTATTACATTACCATATCGCGGGCTCAAGTTAAGACCTCATATACTAGCTTAATTGGCCATTAGGCGCCCATAGAAAAGACATTGTAATGTTTCTTCGCCACGGTAGAGAGTTCCGTCGATGATGAGCTTTTCGACGTTGAGGTATTCAGCCTTCTTCTTGCGCTTGGCTGCCTTTAGCATCGGAAACAGCTTTTTGTCTTACTTCGTCGACTTCTTCAGGGAAATCGGCGGATATTCCAAATCCGGTACCTCTTTGGAGATACTTGATAAGGGATTTGATAAATAAACTTTGTAGGTAGGTAGGTACGGTAGGTAAGTATACTTTATTTAAATCAAGAAACACGCTAGCCCCAACAACACTTAGCTGGTTTCCATGGGGGCGTGTTTATACAGACATAAAAATGAAACTAAAGCTAATAATACGAGATTGAAATATGATAAATCTAAAACTAATAAAATTCAGCTAAGAACGAAAACTAACAGTTATAAACTAAATATTAAAACGTATTAGGATAGCTAGCACATAACTAACACAAGACTATATAGCATGACATGACCCAATTACGTTTTGATATATTTATTAAATGAATGAGTATCGATTCCGCTAGTTTTGCTTCATTTGGGAGTTGGTTCCAAAGCATCGCGCCGCTGTATTTGAAACTTCTTTTTAGAAACTCTCTCTTCGGTTCAGGAAGTGTCAGATCTGTAGCACTATTTCTAAGACGGTAATTAGTCTGATCAACATTCCTTCTACCAAAAGAGTTCCTGAGGTCGGGCGCGGTGTCGTCACTTAGTATTTTAAACATCAATGTTGATTTGGCACGGAGTCGCCTCATATCAAGTGTGTCCCAAGAGAGGGTCCCGATTATTTCAGCGGAACGAATATCATAACTGGCACCAGTAAGAACTCTAGCAGTAGGAGATTGAAATCTTTGTAACTTATCTTTTAGTAATTTGCCGCAGGTTTCCCAAAGAGGGGAACAATATTCAAAATAAGGCTGTACTAGGCTCTTTTAAACCTTTTCAAGCGTATTTACAGAAACAAAGGGCTTGATACGTCTCATCGCTCCAATGCCCGCACTGGCCTTCTTACAAATCATGTCAATATGACTATCCCAACTAAGTCTTTCATCTATCTGAACCCCTAGGCATTTATGTTCGAGTTATGCGTATTATTTACATTATTTATTACAACTGGTTGTTCGGTATTCTTATTGTTCAGATTATATGAGGAGCCAATAAACATCAATTTGGACTTAGAGGGGTGCAGTTGAAGTTTATTTTCTATAAGCCAGTTGCGGACATGAGCGAGGTCAGAATTTAGTTTAAGGACAAGTTCGTTGGCATCGTAAGAAAATCCGTCAGCTTTACTATAACGGTCGCGGTTGAGGATTTCGGCCATTTGATAGTCGCTTTGTAATTGGTCTGTGAACCCTGTCAAAATGAATCTGTTCTTCATCGACTGGTGGAGCTTCGTGCGCATAAAGTCTCTTAGGCGAACTCGGTGTCGCTCTTCGATTCGTTTTCACGTTGACTTCCTTTATGCCAAAGAACTTCATATTACCTCTACGACTGTGGCATTCGAGCCGCTTAACATGTCGGCGATGTAGCTCTTTAAGTTCGCGCTCGATGCGTTCACCGGAGTTGTTGGCCGTTTCTTGTTTGAAATTTACATCATTTATAATGCATTTCAGGTCCTCAATCTCTGCTTGCGAATGCTCCAAGCTCGTTTGCAGGGATTTGTTTTCTTCCTCGAGGAGAGTAAACCTCTTTTTATAAGCTTCCAACTCGGAAAGTCAAAAGCATGTCGAGTTTCTCTTTTATGCCTGAGAGTCTCGAGTTTGTAGTTTCGAAGCACTGTTTGCATCCTTGCTCGTGATGTTGATCAGACGCGTCTTCTTCATCGGTTTGAGAGCTACACTCCATTGTTCTTTTTCTGCCTCTTTCCGCGGTTTCCTTTCTTTTTGCTGGCTCATCATACATTGTAATTAGATAATAAATAAATCTTAACCACCGCCCGGCTGCAAAACTGCAAAAAAACACTAGAGCACATTTTCGGAGTGACAGCCATCCTTCGTGCCTCGACCCAGTCCCCTAGAATGTCCCAGTTTGGATACTCCTGGGATTTTCTGTAATAACTTTTCTCTCTTGTTAAATGAAACTTCTTAATAAAGTTATTATTACATTTCATAATCCTACCGATAAACAGCCCGGTTATTCCTTTGCGGTTTCAAGTTCCACTAAGATCGACCAAAAAAGAGGCACAGCTTTGGTTTGATTAGTGGGATACGCAGAGGATACACCACAGCTCCAAATCGATCCACTGCTATCACGACCAGACTCTGAATAGACACAACGGTGGAAACATAAGCTAAAAAAAGAACAAGCTGACACAAGGCCCGACCAAGAACGCCAACGTTAAGCCAAACCCCGTCCGAATACAGTCCTGTTACGTCCCTCCGAAAAAATTACAATCCCACGCCAGTTCGACAAAAATCCTTATAAAAATTCGCTTAATAATAAAACTGAATGAAATAAAAAAATTTTCAAATATCAGCCTTAGAATAAGCCAAAAACGTTAGAGATTCTTTTCAAGCGGTAATTTTCACAAAAAATAAAACAGATGCAAGGATTTATAGCACAATTTAAGATTGCCATAAAATTTGCTATACGCCCATAGCGATAGATACTCGAAGAACATTCATTTTCTAATGGAAAATATCTCAAAAATCTGAAAATAAACCAGGGTAGCCAGCATAAAGTGAACGCTAACACGATCGCAATGGCCATCTTCAACACTTGTCTGTTCTTCTTGTGCGCAGTTCTTCAGCGTTGACCGAGCGTTCGCCCGGAATCACCTGGGTCTTGAGCTTGACAATGATGATGGTGTAAAGTATGGCCAACGCAACGATAGGAAGATAAAAACACACAACAGCCGCTACAGTAAAACGATAGCTGCCAGCTGCCAGTCTATCTGTGCAAATAGCAAGTCCATGTGGGTTTTCAACCAGCTCCAAGACAAATAGATTTGAAGAGAGGCCGGTCATGGCGACGATCCAGGTGGCGAGAATGAAGTAGGGACACAACTTTGAAATTATGGGTGGGGAACGCAGAGGAAACACCACAGCTCCAAATCGATCCACTGCTATTAGGACCATACTTGAGATAGACATGACAGAGGAAACATAATGTACATGTCATCGGCTTCCCCGTGGGGTTGACCCCAGGCCTACCAGGGAGATATGTGGGGGAATATTAGGAGATGGATGGGATTCTTTGCCCGAGGGTAGGGGAAAATTTTCACATTGTTTTACGATCAAAGATTAGGGGTGGGGGAATTCACAAGTTTGAAAAGGATGTCACGGGGATTTTCAGCTGAGAGACACCTCACCCAGGGGGCTTTGTCTTGAGAGATTCCCCGACCCCACGGGAAATTCCTCAAGTTTGCTTGACTGATTTTACAATCCCCCTGGTTAGCCCGGGGGTCGACCCCACGGGTGAGCCGATGACAAGTGCATAAGCTAAAAAGGGAACCAGCTTACACAAGGCCTGACCAACAGGGCCAGTGATATGCCAAGCCCCGGCCGAATGCAGCTCTGTTATGTCCCTCGGAATCAGGAATATTGGAAACATCAAGTCCGACGTGGCCATGTTGACGATGAAATAATTTATCGGTTTTCTCATTGTTTTTGTTTTATAAACTGTGAAAGCAATAATGGGATTCCCGATCAGCGAAACAACGAAGACCACACAGTCAGCCAAAGTCTCTCCCACTTTCTTTGCTGTGGTATTCTGTGAAACGTAGCACCTCGATCCATTCAGAGTTAAATTCATGTTTGTTGGCTTTCCGTTGGTTCCGCCTTGCCTGTTACAAATTCATTAAGTGTATACTTTAATATTCTTCCTCAGGTAAAAATGAATGCTTATTTAATTTAAATGCCACCCTTCAATTCATCCTATAGCCGATCGATTAGTGAATCGCATTTGGTGTTAGCCATTGGAGGCAACCATTTCCAGAAGCTTTTTATTTTATCTTAATTAGTTTCGTTTCGTGATCAGCAGTTATTACCTCGCCTTAGCAGATTGAGACGAGTCCGCCAGGTGCACTTGAGGAACAGGCAGCATACATAGTTGAAAATATGTAAATTGAGAAAAACGAAACAAACAGTCAAGGAATAGAAGTTCAAAAAATAAGAGGACAAATATTCCTTTACTTCTACATGTACGGTCTGAAAACACATGATAGGTGCGATCAAAATAACTCTTTGATACGAGTGACTCTTGGTAAACAAATTAATAAACTGTGAGATGAAAAGTGAGACTGTAATTCAGCTTTCGAATTTAATTTCATTAAACGAGTTGTCTCCATGCAAAAAGAAGAAATATTTCTTTTAATTTGCATGATGGTGCGACAAAAAGATTAAACATTATTTTATCTTTCATTGAAAAGCCGGCTTTGCCACTGCGCTTTTAAGTCTCGCAGGAGGTAAAGTAGCATGCAATAATTAATAAATTAAATGCTATTAAAAGTTTACAAGAAGCTCACTACTTTAAATCCAGAAAACAAGTGTTTGTCGATATCCCTTGTTAAAAAGCGAAATAGTTTTCTAAACTCGGTTTCTGACTCGGTGAGAGGACAACGTGGTTTGTTTTGGAGCAGAGCTTTTCCTGTTCTGCTACTGATTTGTCATTATGAGATACCTCTTACGCTACCCGGTGACAAAGCTGTCAGTCTAGTCGTTTCCATAGTGATTAATTTTCAAGTTTGTATTCTTGACAATTTCCATATGAAAATAAAAACTTCGTGAGCGGATGTTTGTGCTAATATATAGTGTAGCGGATATTTGAAAGCTAAACGATTAAATGCAGTATTTCAGTTGTTGTTGGAAGTTAATATCTTACTTAACACTTAATAATAATAACATAATAATCTCGGGATTTATAATGCGCAGTTTTCAAGACGAGATGACCAACTGCGTATTACAACAATAGAGTAAGACAATTATAGAATAGAATAGAATAGAATAGACTAGAATAGAAACTTTATTAAAGTGTCAAAACCGTCTAGCCAGGGAACAAATCCCTTACTAATTTGGGGACACCAAGCTAACTAACTTAATGATCTCTATCCTCCTGAATGAAAAGTGTCCAGTTTAGCGGTGAGACGTGCTTAAAGTTACGAAAGTATCAGTTTTAGTTGAATTTCTAATGATGGTTTCACTGCGCACAGCGGATGATGTTATTAAACTACACCAGCTGTAGGTACAACGGAGACGAATAATTTAATATAATCTTGCGGTTGAACGAAACAAACTCCCATTGCTTTAGCTGTTTGAACAGAATTTGGAAAAAGCATTAATGTCATATAAAGAAACATTGTGATCGATAAAGGGAGAGATGTTGGTCAGTTCCGATCAAAATAATCTCGCCTTGTCCTCAAACATCAACTGAGTGCTTACTAAGACCCAAAAGTAGTATTATTTTTATTTCTCTTTTTTTTTTTTCCTGGTTTGTATTCAAGACAGATTTGACCAGTAAGACGATATTTAAATTAAATAAATGGTATGATAAAAACATGATATCATTTATTAATTCAAAATGTGGGTTCCTGGTGCTTTGGTCTGCCCTCACACAAAATTTCACGGATGGGCGGAGGCTGGGGAATGCGCTGACCGATCGATTTGTGAATCTCGTTTCGTAAGCCTTTCGCGGCAACATTTCGAAAAGCAAGTTCATTTAGGAATTAACTAGAGCTTAATAAGCTTCTAGCTGCGTTTCGTTTTTACCGTCGGGGTTGGACATGACTACTGAGCCGTGAGCTAATTACATGCTCAGCATTTCCAGCACTTCATTAGTAAGTGGTAACAATAACAGTGCTTCATCTATGTAGAGTTTAACAAGCAGCTCTTATTTCTGTGCAACACTTACTTTCAGCTGTGCATTCAGCTGTTTATGTTTGTGTTTATAAGACCCCCGTTTGGGAGTCGATTTTTGTAATAAGCCTCCCTCCTTTTAGGACACGAGATTTTGTAATTATTCCCTCTTATCCCCTCTTACAAAGTACACTTAAAACACACAATACTGTTTCCTGATGGGTATTAAATAATTAAGTTTTACTGCAGTTGTTTGAGATTTGTACAGAAGCTATTGAACACGAAACGGCGTGTTCAAAGATTTGAAATACCCCCCCCCCCCCTCCCTCTCCATTAAGCCCCCGTTAATAAGACCTGAAATTAATTAAGCCCCCCGGGGGCTTAAGAGAGCTTTTACGGTAACTTCTCCAAGGGACATGCGTGGTTAAGGGATGTTTTATCAGGTGGTTTTGTGACTTAGCTTTTTGCGTGACGCGCAATATGGATTAGGTGTGTGATGGAACATATGTGGACGGATGTTGCAGACCGTGGACGGAAGGTCGGATGTTATTTGGCTATTTGGTACTGTTGTCTCCGATCCTTTGAGGGCTCGAATTAGCGGTGTTCAACTGTACCGATATTTCATTAAACCAAAGAACATAATGCAAACAAGACGCCCTATGGACGTTTTCTCGGGATACCTTGCGATGCAGAGGAAGACGAACGCTTTCCGATTCACGATAATATCCGTTGGAAAATTGAAAATGGTTTGCTTTTTGGGTTTGTGCAAGGCATGTTTGTTTTCGAAATTATATGAGGAAAGCACGTAAGCCTGTTTTGAAAGTTGCCACCAAGACAGATGCATATTTAAAAGAGAATATTACCAAACGCAATTAGATCTGTGGTATTATTCATTTGCTTGCCTCCAAACAAAACCATTACAATGAAATCTTCATCTTTGTACTGTTTAAAGATGAAGGCAGTTCTAAGTATTTCACGTTAAGTATAATTAAAACGTAAAAACCGCCTTGTTCAGTCGTGGTTCTAGACGGCGGTTTTTTTTTTCCAAGTTTTTCTTTTCGATTAAAGTCATTTCAAAGGGAAAATGTCGGTAATAGGAAAGCCACAAGACGTGTTCGCGTCAATAAAATTGAAATAACGACGCTTGTTCAAAGTCATTATAATAATGCACAGAAACCATTGATAAAGTGTAATTTTATACAAATGGCCAGTCACGGATGGAAAATAGATTTAGCATCAGTCGAACAGCATTTTTGCCACAACAACCTTAGTCATAATTTAGGGAAGAGTGTCCCGCTAAATTATTTGTTTCTGCCAAATTTCCTAGATCACATTGCTAAACGGCACCATTGCCCAATTCAAATGGCTCAAGAAAATATTCAGAGCCGTAAAACATGAACCAGCGGTTGAGGACATTAGGGAGCTTAAGCAAGGACCACGCCGGCAACGGCAACGGCAACGATAATGTTCGCATTTCCAAATATAGCTTCCTGTTGTGGATTATTCCAGCTTCTTCAGCTTGTAACATGCCAGTGATCTAACCAGAAACAAAATTACTATAAATGGCGTTGAAATAAGGAAATGACATTTACGGTCATGCACTTACGTTCTCGTGAGAAAAAACTTACATTTTGATCATTTCACGTTGCTGTTTTCAAGAGGACGGCAGGGAAGCGCCCCAAAATGGAAAATGCACGCGCAGAACGATTGTTTTTGGTCATCGTTGCCATTCTAGTCGTCGTTGCTTACGTTCCGGTCCCTGCTAAAAGGATGGAGGCAAATTAAACTTGATAAAAATTTGACTTTGGAACAGACTTTCCAGTAATCTACATTGTCTGTTATTTAGTCTCTTTACTTTACAGTTCACAGCTTTCGTCTCTATCGACAATTTTCCCTGCAAGGAAAATAATAGGAACCTCCTGGCCATGATTACGAAGACGCTAAACACAACTTAGAAAACTAGCCCTAAAACTAGTTAAACCAGAGCGCTTAAATCCCCGTAATTAAGTCTCTTAACGTCTTGAGATATCAGTCGAAAAGGAAGCCATTTGCTCCCACCCATTACAATATCACTGCCAGCTACAGTCGTGTCAAAGAGTTCTGGAGAGCTTCTTTCCTTGAACAACGTCTTTGATCTCTTGTAGATCCAGTGTTTCGTATTGCAACAGAGCTTGCGCTAGGCGATTGTGCTCTTTCGAGTGCGCCTGGAGTAACGATTTGGCCCGTTCGTACGAGTCCTGTGAAAATTAAACAATTATCCATGTTAATTAATACGGAAACTCTTTGAATTTTAACTTAGGGTGGTCATACCGGTAGCTTGTCAATGAAGCCATGTTACATTGTACATGTTTGTGTGTGTGTGTGTGGCTTATGACGAAATAAAGAATAGAGCGCATTAATTTGGATGTCAGGTTGTAAACCGATTCTTCGAATTCCTTCCATGCGGCATATGTAATTTTCAGAGCAACTTTCTTGAGTCACCCCTTCAAAATATGGCGTTCTATTTACGCAGGCAATTCCTTTTCAAAATGGTGCATCGTCCACCGAATGTGTGTGATGGTGGTGGTGGTGGTGATGGTACTGGAGATTGGGATGGTGGTGATGACGATGGTGGTGATGGTACTGGAGATTGGGATGGTGGTGATGGCGATGGTGGTGCTAGGGGTGATTGTAATGATGATAGTAGTGGTGCTGGTGCTGGTGCTGGTGGTGATGGTGCTGGTGGTGGTGGTGACGGTGGTGGTGATGGTGATGGTGGTGGTGGCGGTGGTGTTGCTAGTGATGGCGGTGGCAATGGTGCTGGTGCTGGTGATGGTTGTGATGGTGGAGGTGACGGTGATGATGGTGGTGATGGTGATGGTGATGGTGATGATGGTGCTGGTGCCTGTGATGGTGGTGGTGATGTTGTTTTGATGGTGATCGTGCTGGTGCTGGTGATAGTGCTGGTGATGGTGCTGGTGACGGTGGTGTTATGATGGTGGTATGCCGGCCTTTACTGCTTAGTTTGGACCAGAGATATGGACTCAAATACCGCAGTTCAAGCAAGTGGAAAGCGCCCTCAATTAGTGTTTAGGATCCGGTGTTCAAGTAACAAGACCCGAGAGTCTGGTTCAGCGCTTGGTTGGTTTCTACATCAGAGAAGAAACTTTAACGCACAATGTCGGTCTTTGGGTGGTGACCTTGCGCGATGGTCCTTGGTGATTAACGTTGCAAAGAGCACGTTAGTTCTTTAACCCATTGACAACCGAGCATTTTGCCGAAAAACATCTTTTAAAGTTCGTCGAGCCGTTTTCTGGCCAGAATCTAGCCAAAAAGAACCAAAACTGCCCAAAACTCTGTTTGCTGGTGGAGCTCATCGCGCCCCTCTGTTCCTGATGCTTAATTTCCAAGTTCAGGCATGCGCAGAAAACAAAAATTCCGAGAGATTTTGGGATGAAAAGTTTCACTGCCCCCTTCTCCTTCTACCTTTCGCTTTCTCTCCTCCCCCTTTCTTTCTCTTTTCTTGTCTGGCTTTCTATATCTCTTGCTGGGCATTTTCTGGGCTTCCCTTCGGTGGGAAAGGATTTGGTGGAAAACTTTTAGGATCACAGGAATAGATGGAAGGAAGTGCAGGTTGGTAGTGGAACAAGATTTTCATTCAAATTTTCGGCTCAACATCACTTGGTTTCTTCGCGTTTCCCCCGGTCTGTTTGACGGATTCGTGCTCATTTCGGTATGGTTTGAAAGATCTCTTCCCCCTACACATGCTACATGTAAAAGTTGTCCGTGAGCTTTAGAACTGATGACGTCACAAGCGGTACAAAGGTGGTGGCCGGTTTTGGCCGGCACGGTTCCCAATGGGTTAAGCTCTGTTATCAACTTGTAAATTCTTCTTACCGCTCTAAATATAATTCTTATGGTACTTGTTTAGAGAAATTGTTTAAAATCAAGCGATTGTGTCTTTGATGATAAAATATGTTTATGTTATGATGACCATTTTCTTTATCCTCATTAACCTGTATGTTCGATCAAGCATCGATATTGTAATGAGAAATCAGGCTATGGTCAATGCTTTAGCTTAAATGGCAAAGTCCTGATAGTAAGGTCATGTACATCCCATGTGAGAATTTGATCTACTACAAGCTCCCTTAAAGAAACTCTCCTTACTCCAGATAGGTCCTGGCATTAATTTAGGTAAACAGCGTACTGCTGGAGTGAGCAAGATCTGTCAATCACCTTCAGAAGTTGCTTGACTTCATTTTCTACCAGAGCCTGTAGCTCAGGACTCGATTTATCAGCCTCCTTGATTTGAAGCATTCCAACCTGAAAACAGACAGTTAACAAATGGAACGTGGTTTAGCGTTGTCTGTACTCTTAACAACAACGATATTCGTCATCACAATGGTCAAAATGTTGTGGACTCTCTTGGCTGCGTCTAGTCAGTCCACAACATTTTGACCACTGTGATGACGAATATCGTTGTCGATAAGAGTGCAAACAATGCTAGACCACATTCCATTTGTTTTTTACCACAACATCAACGTGAAAGAAAATGAAAAAAGGCATGGCGTTACACGTTGACGCGAGCAGCGTTGCCTAGACTCTTATCGACAACGGCAAATTAGATTGCCAATCACATTTCGAGATTACCAGCAACTGTGGTGAATCCACCTTGACTTCACCGTTGGGTAGGGGAGGGGTCATCTTCGACACAGGGTAAGAACGGCGTGGGCCTTACTACAGGGTTGGGGTTGTCCGTGTTCCACAGAGTTGGGGATCAGAAGCGATGACATTAACTGACAATAACTTCGATATGGGAGAAGATAGCAA
This sequence comes from Pachyseris speciosa, assembly GCA_016490735.1. NCBI lineage: Eukaryota > Metazoa > Cnidaria > Anthozoa > Scleractinia > Pachyseridae > Pachyseris > Pachyseris speciosa. The sequence continues at coordinate 710,491 of JAEMWC010000252.1, read as the reverse complement.
CTGTTAACTTTGTACTGCAGCTGACTCAACCCGGTAAGCTATGGACTACGTGTCAAAGATTTAAAGTTGGTGACTAAGAATATTTTCGTTTTCAAATCAGCACATCTTCGTCGACTACGATTAACTCAGAAGTGAAACGTTCTAAACACCCTTGCAACGATACACTCCAGTTACTGAGAGAGATTTTCCGGTAGCAGAAAAATGTTGCAAAACTAGCAAAATAGCGTTTTGATGGTTCTTTCATTCTTTCATTAAAGCAACTACAAGTAACAACAATCTCAATGAGAGCCTTAACCAACAGGGTCACCCGCACTCACGATCATGTATACCATCCAGCTCTTTCGGGGAACAACACCAAGCGAAAGTAAAAGTTGTCCCTCTGAAGAATCTGCACGCCAGGACAAACGAATCTAAAACGTGATGGTCGAAGTTATTCAACCAACCGGTGCAGTTGAAAAAGAAGCCTGAAAGACGCCAGGCTTAAGCTGAACTGGGATGATTTTTTTCAGGTTTAATTTACAGTTGAACAAGATGATGGAATAACTGTGAGTTAACAACTGCATCGCTAAATGGAGGTTGGGTGCCTGAGACATCCAGGAGCTTCCACTATTGGCAGCCAGCTCCTAGATGAAGACTGCTCCCACGGCTGGCAAATCCTGGCAACCCAGCCATGAGCCCCCACGCAGAAAGAGGAACCGAGGCACCCGTCACACTGTCGAAACAGTGGAAAGAGGGAGGGAAGGGGGTGGGAGGAGAACTGCCTGGGCGATGAGCTGCCACGCAAAAGCAATTGTAAAACGCCAGAGGGAAACGCCTCCTGTCCGCAACGCTACGAACCACAAGCACATGGAAATCCGACACATGCGCATTTGTGTCGACACCGCTGACTACCAACGGGAACGCAAACACTCTTTGTTGTTAACTCCGTTAAATTGAATTTAACTGCATTTAAACTCATCGCCAATCGATGAGCTTGGAGATGGTGCCTGCCAAAGTGGGCGGTGATTCCAGGGCGAGCAACGAGCCTTGAGGCACAAGCCCTGAGCAGGGCACACAGCCATCCACGGCAACTCTGCGAGCGGCAACCACCCACCAGGCACCGTCACACTGACCAAGTCAGTGGAGATACTTACCAACCCTATGCTTACCAACTCCACCCATGAGGGAGGGAAGGGAGGGGGAAAAAGCGGAACAACTGAATGATTTGCTGCCTGAAACAAACTGCACCTCGCCCAGCAGAACTGAACAACACGTGCGATTCGAGAAACCCCGTATGTCACCTCCGGGCGCATGATTCCCTGACCGCCGCCGACCAGCATTGCATTGGCTCGATTTTAACTTATCCTAAATTACATTTAGCCACATTTAAATTTATTTGTTTCGTCCGCAACTCATATGTACAGTGCAAATTATTTACTTTATATATTAATATATCACTAAGGAAACGTTCGGGTGCTAACGATCGATGTGGCAGTCTATCACTTCAGTGTCTAGATCGCGACCAAAAATACCTCATTAGTAAGTTAGACCTTTCATGTTGAGAGAGCTGGTTGCGGCGGTTGATTTGCGCGCCCAAAAGTTAAGTGGAAACAGTACCTTGTCGCTCATGCCGTACATAGTGACCATGGCGCGTGCCAGTTTGGTCGAGGACTCCATGTCACTTGCAGCTCCTGAAAAATGATTATAACACAAAAACTCGAGTGAATTTTGTCTTGCTTTACGAAAGCAATTTTTAACCGAGTGACGAACGAAATTTTAGTTTGTTCTGGTTTTGCTTCACCATAAGTTATCTGACTGTTCACAAAAACTCCCGCCAATTTCTCAACCAATGCATAAGAAGCAAAACCAAACGAAATAGTGACTTGCTGGAACTCGTTTTCCCGCGCTTGGCGCCTGCTACACGAGTTTGATTCGAATTCTAACTGGTTCATTACGCTGTCTGCGTATGCTGTGATTGGCCAAGGTAATTACAGTGTACTTTGGATTTGGTATGGCGGCACTCAACAGATAAGCGTCCAACGCTGTGCGATGAGTCAAACTAATTCGCGACACTTTCAGAGCAAAAGCAAATTTAATTGTGAATTGAGACTCTCCCCGCCCTGGTCGCCATTTTGTTGTACTTGCTTCCAGTCCCATTTGGTTCACAGCATTGTAGTTGACTGGGTCACCCTGGTCTAAATAAAGTTACTTACTTACTGGTGGGTAACTGTTAAGAAGTGATTGAGTTTTACGGTATCAAACTGAAAAAAACCATGACAGTGCGTGTCTGAAATTCCCAAAATCAATCGATAACTAAACAAACAAGCGAATAAAGCAATCACTCAATGAATGAATGCCAGAAACACAACGCCAAACTCACAGCGACTTTGCCCTGCATATGAGCAGCGCCAAGCAAATGGGAGAAATGTTTTGAAAACAGGACACGGACGGACGAAACAATACCTGTAAATGTTGCAACGACGCCACCAAGGTTAAACCCGTTTCTTTTCACATTTGCTAAGTGATTTTCATTCTTGCATTATTTTACGTAGTATTAATTTTGTAAACGCAAGTAGTGACCAAATTACTACCACCAAGGCAATATTCCGCCATATTTATCCAGTGTTGCATGTATACAAACCCTTACCTGTGGTTATGTTTTCCTTTCCAAAAATAATCTCCTCTGCGACTCGTCCTCCCATTGCGACATCCAGCCTTGCAAGGAGTTGCGCTTTAGACCAATTCAGCTCATCTTTCTCCGGCAACTGGGCAACCTTTAAAAATGCGCAAGATGACATATAGATTTACATAATTTTTTAAGGCGGTTTTCAATTGAGGGTCGAAAGTGAATTGCTTTTGCTTTAGTTTTGCATTGCTTCGAACAGTGATTGGCCAACAAAACTCGCGCCACGTTTTCAACCAATGAGAAGCAAAACCAAAGCCAATCGCGACTTGCATGCGCGTATTTTCCCGCGCTTTGCGCCGGCTGCATGTAATTACTTCGTATTCTGATTGGCTCATGATCATTGCATTGTTTCGATTTGATTTTACTACACTCAATTAAAAATCGCTCTAATTAAATCGATGTGAGCTTTGCTACGTTTTAAGTAGTTTTCCGCTTCATCAAAGATAAATTTTCCGAGTTTCGAGCTTTAGTAAATCCCGTTCTTTGCTTTGCCACTGATTAGCAAAACTCAATTAAAAATCGCTCTAATTAAATCGATGTGAGCTTTGCTACGTTTTAAGTAGTTTTCCGCTTCATCAAAGATAAATTTTCCGAGTTTCGAGCTTTAGTAAATCCCGTTCTTTGCTTTGCCACTGATTAGCAAAACTCGTACAAACTTGTAAACCAATGAGAAGCACAGTCATAAACTGTTTGAGAATATCCTTCTATTGACAGGCACCTTGCTTAAGATAGCTTGCTTTGTCCCTATTGCCGAACGTTGGTGTCGTTCTTTTAGTTATGCTGAAAATAACATCTGCAGCATGACACGAAAGCTATTAAAAATCATATGACAACAAGAGTAGCTGTGCATACCATTCCAAGAGCCTGGCCACGTGGTATAATGGTTGCTTTGTGGATTGGCATTGCTCCTGGGGTGTACAGAGCCACAAGTGCATGTCCGCCCTCGTGGTATGCTACCAGTTCCCTGTTTTTGGCTTCGATAACAGCGCTCTTCCGTTCAGGACCTAAGAGATGAAGTTTCCAAACAAAGTTAATTGGTAGAAGAGCCAGGAAAGTGACAAATGTATTCCTTATTGGCCAAATATGACCAAGTGGTAACTGGTTAATAAAATGCTGTAGGGGAGATTCCCGGGATATGATAAATAAATTTGATGTTACGTAATATATGTATCATTTATATAGCCTATTGCACTTTTACCTTCTTTGTTATTTAAATATCTATGTACATGTTCATGCCAGTTAATTGTCCGTGGCAGTGACCAACTCGAAAGCCTAAGCTACTTTGGTCACTGCGCACAATTGCTTTTTATCAGGTGTGTAATTTAGCTGCTGGCCGATATCTCTACCCATTTAATGTACTTTAATGTAGAAATGTTTGTAAATAGTGTAAAAAACAATAAACTAAACTAAACTGACGATAAAAACGATGACGATGACGACGACGACGACGATAACGATAACGACAACGACAACGACCACGACGACGACGACGACGACGACGATGATGACAACGACGACGACGACGACGATAACGACAACGACGGCGACAACGACGACGACGATAACGACAACTACGATGATGACGATGACGATGACGATGACGATGACGATAACGATGACGATGGCAATGACGAACATGATGAAGATGACGGTGACGAAGGAGATGGTGATTAGGGAGCTTTAGCAACGACGACGACGGATACGAGAACACGATCGCTCTGCACGTGCATTTTACATTTTGGTACATTTCGAGAACGTTCTCAGCATTTTTTTTTTCATCCGTTCTCAAAGAAATGCACGGATCATACATGTAAATACTGAAAATCCGGAATCAGATTAGATCTAATGAATCCACTCGGTGTATGGATTCTTTGGATTTATAATACTTTTTTACATTTTAGTAAAGAAACGCAAAATCTGTTCTTGCATTCAAGAATCCGGATTTGGATTTTCCAAAAGAAAAGCACCCTAAAAACGATAATAACAAAAATAACAATTCATAAACTAAAGTTAAGCTTATAAACATCACATGTACGTGTAAACCATAGCTTACCCATAAGAATCTTGTCCCTTGCAAATTCAAGATGTTTCGTTGTAACACTTTGGTCTCCTTCAGTGGCAGCATAAATTGCAGCGGCATTTACCAAGTTGGCGAGGTCAGCACCTAAATAAGTCAATCCACAGAGTGCCCATAAGGCTGAAGCTACAGTCTGTATACACTATATTACAACTTAACTCCTTAGCTTGTAACAAAACTATAACTTTTGGAGACAACGCAAAGGATAATTATGTTGAGACAAGAGAGCGAGGTCCTCTTGGTTTAAATGACTGCTGTAGAATAGTTATGGCTGCACGGTAAAGGAATTTTTGTCTTCATGTGACTTTTAAGTCACAAAAACACGTGTTTCGGTGGAAATGTCCTCAAAATACGCTGTATTGCGCCGAACACAGGACTATCCATTGCCAGCTCTCTGTATTCTGGAAATAAATACAATGCACTCAGAAAAAGACAAGAATCAAGGCAATGTTATGCTTTGAATTAGGTTGAAAGCAAGTAAGATAATTATAATTAAGTTAAGAGAATAAGACAACCTCAAGGATCACTTTCAGAGGGAACTCACGTACATTAGGGTAATTTTAAGTACTATACACTATATATCATACCTGAAAAGCCAGCTGTTCCCCTGGCAAGTACCTCAATATTGACATCTGCGATTACAAAGTATAGTGAAATAAAATAAATGACAGATCGACCGACTTGATTGAATGAATTATAGTGGAAGCGTACTGTTCAAGTGATTTCCTGAGGGGGAGTGAGGAGGGAAGGAAACCCGTATGTTGTCCCTAGAGTTCCGTCACCGTAGAACGTCACAGTCAAGTCAGCCACTGCTTCAACCCCAACAGTGACCGGCATTTAATTTCTCCTTGCATTGTTACTACTTGATTAAGCATAAATTCATGACAATAAACAAAAAATGGTCACCACAAGATGGTCGGAATGCCCTGATGATTGAACAGATTCTCCCAAGTCGTAACATAAGGCATATGTGGAGTTCGGTGAGGAGAATATTTATATTGGTCCCAGGGATTAACGGGTTAAGGCACAACAATCTTACCATCTGCAACTTGAACATTCTTGAGATGTAACTTGAGGATATCATGCCGACCTTTGACATCGGGCATGGGAACATTAATCTTGGTGTCAAATCGACCAGGTCTGATAAGTGCTCTGCAAGAAAGAAATTCTTATTTCATAAAAAAAAAAAAAAACATCTATGTTGGTTATACTAGGCAATTTTCCGTGCAACTTATCTTGCAAATTTTGTTGCGCCATAGCGAGACAAGTTACGCGAAACTTTGCCAAGTGTAACACTTCTACGCAAAGCTTGGAAAATTTGCTGTAGTGCTGCGAGAAGAGTTGTAAAAAGTAGAACCGTCTTCTATTTCTACAATTGCGGCAACAACAAATGTGTGACCTCTTAATATCAGGCTGTTACACGAGGCTTGCAATTTTTCGTGCAACTTAGATCGCAACAAAATTGCGATAAAAAGTTGAAAGAAAAATTGCTTACTGTAACAGTGCCTTAAGGAAAAAGTGCACAATTCTGTTTTGCTGTAGAGTTTTCAACCAATGGCTATCGCCAAACAAAAATTCCAGCTCTCTAGTTAATGTATGTTAATACATGTATGTTAATGCAGCTAACAGCTTTGCCATTCACTGAACTCAGCATGTCCTAAGTAAATCTGAAGCTTAAAAGAGACTGTCCACGATAATTACTGTGAATCATAATGATCTGAGTGCCATTTCTAGCTCACAATGTATCTCAGCCTAGGATCTGGGCACTGATCAGTCTTTGTCAAGGTCGGTAAACAAACACGATAGGAAGCCAGCCAGGTGCAGTCAACATTGCTGCTAAGGTTCGATGGCAAAACGAATCGGTTGCCTTCCCAAAGAAACCTTTGTAATAACTATTTAAACTGATGCAACACAACACCTCCATGACTACAAGTCACCTTAATTAATCCCTCTCTCATGTTGAGCTTGGGACACGTGACTGATTCTGGCTAGCTTGCTATGCAAAGTACCATCAGATAACTTTGGTTTGTAACTGCATGAGCCAAGGCGTCAGGGATTTGTTTTCAATAACACATGTATGCCTTTTCTGTCGTTGCTTATTTTCAGTTAGAATGTCCAAGATGGTGTAAACTTTTGTCTAGAGGAGTTTGCGATTAGCATACTGATGCACAAAATAATGGTGCCATGAGCCAAAGAAAGAAGCCTTCCAAGGGGTAGAAGCGACATTGAAGCGACATGGCTCCAAAAACAGGTGACAATCTTCTCCCAAAACATTGACAACTGACAAAAATTGGCAGAAAACACGCGACAGTTTGACAGCAACAGCAACATTTGTCCCTAACGAAACAAGCGACAGTCAAAGTCGTTTAAACGAGGGACAAAGGGACACCAGACCACCCCTTGGGAGGCCTCAAGAAAGTTAGAAAAAAAGACAATGTATAAAACATTGGCAGTGTGTTTGTACCCCTAAAATGCATGGAATCATACGTGCACTAGCTTACTTCATTCTTACCACGCTCTGATGTCATCTGTGCATTATCAGAGTACATGCATGCATGCACGGCCAAATGGAATCTATAATTTGTTTTACTTTCTTATGGTTACACATGTGTGCACATGTAGTTTTAGTCACTACAGTAAACATGTGAAGCTTTTCATTTGTTAAGGGGAAGAGAACGTACTTGTCTAGCACTTCAGGAAAGTTTGTTGCTCCAATCACAACAATCCCCTCTGACTTATCAAATCTGAAAAATGAAAGTTGCATACCATCAACAATTTGTAAAATACATGTAGTATATTTCTGTTCACTCATATTTAAAGCACAGGTTCCTTACCACTCATTTGCCATTGTAAAACTTCCTACACAATGTACAAAGTCATGTAGTTTCATTCTTACTTTATATACACGAGGCAGCAAGATGAATTCAAATGTGGTCTTTACAATAAGCTTGGAAATGTTATTGTACAATGTAAATTCCTTACATGTATGACTGCCGAAGAAGTACATTGTACATGTACATGTACTTTATTTGTTTACCATTTTTGCTCAGTTTGTACATCAAAAACATAATGTTGGCCATTACATTATTGATTGTCTCAAGTTCCTCAGGAAAACTCTTAGACAAGTCACAAACCAAAACAAGAGTTTCAAGTAAAATATAAGACCAGTCAGTAGAACTATTTTTACAGCCTCTTGAATTTCCAAGGATCCACTACAGTGTACAGTTTATCTGGCTTACCCATCCAACTCCACAAGCAGCTGATTAAGGGTCATTCTTGAGTATGGCTGGTGATCATGTACAATTCTGGTACCACCAATAGCATCCAGCTCATCAATGAACACTATACAGGGAGCATGCTCTCTGGCAGCAGCTGGATTCAAAACAATCATTTTAAGAATAGGAAATGCAAGTTAACGCACACTATCATTGGCATTTTTCCATTTTTAGCTCAAAATAACATTTAATCATTATTTGATACCTCCGCTTGCATGTGTACAGTACCGCTCAAAAGTAAGTTACCAGTCGCGTCGCGTTTCCTGCGCTACGCGATTCGCGTCGCGCGAGAGTCACTAAAGCGGAAATTTTTGGCATAAATTTTGGGTGATTTTGCAACGTGATATCAATTAAATTCACTTAACACTTTCCAAATGCAGCTATTGTTCTGTCGAATTTGAGTCGTTCATACGTGTAGTTCACTTCTGTGCAAATAAATATAGCATCATTGAGGTCATTACAAATCGAAACCTTGTTTACAAACAAACCGACGAATGATCAATTGCGAATAATAAGCATAATTCGTTACTCCCGTTAGTGCTGAATTTAGTTGAATTTTTATCGGTTCTGTCGTCGATACGTTTGAATGGTCGTGTTTTCTAAATTTGTTGAGGACATAATCAAGAGCTAGTTCGGCACAAGCAAATGACTAATGACCGGCCGGGTTAATGCATATGCATTTTGCTTTCGGATCGCAAATTTGCGTAAAACCGCAAAACTACTGTCTGTGTAATTTGAAACCTTCCACTCCATATGACCGAAAAATTCATGAGAAGCGAAGGAATAGAACCCGAAACAGAACGGAGTTTATTTTATTTCCTTCTTTGTGCACGAACAATTTTATCATGTACAAATCTGAAGTTCATTCTGCCAACGGTGAAGACGCATAAGTTTGGGTAGTTGTATGTGAAATGTTTTGTTTATTCGACACGCCGGCGCTCAATCGTATATTTTCTACTTCGAAGGACCGGAGCACATTTTCCTGGCCATATCTTTGTAAACTTGTGCAGATTTTAATCCAGTAGAGTTTGTCCGTGGAAAAAAGATTTGCCGAAGAGTAAGTAGGGCTGTGACTAAAAGTGGGACGGGGACGTGGGACTTGGGACGCAAGGACACGGGGACGCCGGGACGTGGGACTCGGGGACGTGGGACTCGGGGACGTGGGGACGTGGGACTCGGGGACGTGGGACTCGGGGACGCGAGGACGTGATAAACAAACAACACCCGAATTTTCCGCTGAATTTGCAATTTACAGTTCTCGGTGGTTAAGAGAAAGGTATTACATGATGGAGTTTGTCAGCAGACCAGTAGCCATCGTCCTTGTTCTGCCGGATATGTTTGCTTGCCTATTTTACCGTGAGAGCCCTGGGAACACAATAGCTTCAGCGCAGGGGATCTTATACCTCGTGGGCAGCCATGGAGGACTTTCCTGGTAAGTAACTGTGTTTTCTTGTTAATCCTTTGACATCCGTGCCTTATCCGTGCCTCGTAATGATCTCGAGCTGGAAAGTGAGTGAAAACCGGAGAAAAGTACATGTTAAGAATCCGAATAAAGGTACAAATATTATTGTTTGAGATTTCGATAGGAACTGGAATGGATCATTTACTCACTCAGTTCCAGCTCGAGATCATTACGAGAGTTTATATCCACACATTCTAGGAATGAAAATCAAAGAAATATGCATTTTTGGACAACAGTTTTCCTGAAGTAAACATCAGCATCGAAAGTAGCAAGCATAAGGCACGGATGTCAAAGGATTAACAAGAAAACACAGTTACTTACCAGGAAAGTCCTCCATGGCTGCCCACGAGGTATAAGATCCCCTGCGCTGAAGCTATTGTGTTCCCAGGGCTCTCACGGTAAAATAGGCAAGCAAACATATCCGGCAGAACAAGGACGATGGCTACTGGTCTGCTGACGAACTCCATCATGTAATACCTTTCTCTTAACCACCGAGAACTGTAAATTGCAAATTCAGCGGAAAATTCGGGTGTTGTTTATCACGTCCTCGCGTCCCCGAGTCCCTCGTCCCCGAGTCCCACGTCCCCGAGTCCCACGTCCCCGAGTCCCACGTCCCCGAGTCCCACGTCCCCGCGTCCCCGCGTCCCCGCGTCCCCACGTCCCCGAGTCCCACGTCCCCGAGTCCCACGTCCCCTCGTCCCCGAGTCCCACGTCCCCGCGTCCTCACGTCTCCACGTCCCCACGTCCCCGAGTCCCACGTCCCCACGTCCCCGAGTCCCACGTCCCGGAGTCCCCGTGTCCTCGCGTCCCAAGTCCCACGTCCCCGTCCCACTTTTAGTCACAGCCAGTAGTTCGGACGCCTCGCACGTGCTCCGCTTAACCCTTTGGCACCTGAACCGCCCAGAACCGCCCGTAAAAAACTCCCATGCTTCAAAACATTGCAACTTTCCCAATCGCACGAATATTGCCATAACTGGTAGTTGTGAGCACGAAATGGAATGTCCTTTAAATTTGGATATCCAATAAATGCAAGAAACGTAGCGATTTTTACTAAATATGGCCTTTTTAGTTTGGACAAGAACGAAACTGACCGTTTTTAACGTCAAAGAGAAACAACAAAAATGCCCCTTTTCGCCTTCATGTTTTTTAAGGAAATCATCGTCGAAAAACCAAAATTCAACCATCATAACCAAATTCAGTCCTTTTTCTAGCTTAGAAACGACTTTTTTTGTTGATATTCTTCTCCCGAGCGTAGATACAGCCTTTTGTTCCAGTGCATTCGGGCCTTCCCGACATTTTCAACATCTTGAGCGCATTGCATGCTGGGAACTAACAAGAATTTTTGACAGCGCCCGTTCCTTCCCCCAATTCTTTCACATAGCCACTCCGACCTACCGCCAAAATTTCCTGCTCGTGGTCATCTTCAGTACTCAGAAATTCCAAAATATGTGGCGGTAGGTCGAGAAATTCATCAATAGTCGAGTCCCAAAGGTACTAAGTGTTCGACCGGCCAAATTCCCAGTTCGTCGAGTAACAAGCCAAATTCAACAACAAAGTACATCACCTTGCTCGATTCTTTGAGAAAGTGGACTCTTAGCTACTGTCACGCTTAATGATGCTCATCAGGCAGCCGCTAAAGATGAAAAATGGCTGTAAACTTAGCAAAAATCGCAAGCAAACCGAACTTCGGCCATTGTGGTTGCTTCACGGATAAAAATAGCTACGTCAAAATGACGTTTTCAGAAACCTTGAGCCTCCAGTGCCTTAGGACAGCATCACTTTTCTCTGGTAGGTCAAATAAAGAGTCACGAATTGTTATTCATCGTTTATAGGTGGAAAATCACTCCGAAAATGTAAAAATAGCTAGGAGTCAATGGGTTAATTACGCTGGTCTTCTTATCTACGGCTCGATCTGTTTTTAATTTGCCGCTTGAAACTCCGTGCCAACTCGCCAACATTTTCAATTTTTTTAATGGCTAGTTGTCAAGAATCAGATGAATAGAAAACTAACAAAAAGTATCAAGCATCAGTCATGGCTCATGGACGAGCCGAAAATTTGGCGGTTTGATGTACCAGTGTAGGAAGAAGCTCGTGTCGGCGCGACGACGGCAGAATTCCTCGCAATGTCTCCACTTCAAAAGACTGAAAAGCATGTTCATGTACATCATATTGTGTATGCAGGTTTTTTAAAGTTATTAATATGTCGACCTCAGTCTATCAAAGTTTCGAGGAGAAAACAGTTTGACACGGAATTTGGAAGCAAAGCACACGCGATGATTGATCGATTACACATATTCATTTCTTCTTAGCGGGCTTTTGCGAACACTGGAAATTGACTATTGAAATCGACTATTGTTGCTTTACAATGGGCATATTAAATGGTGAGAGAGCTTCAAGTCAACATACTTACAGTTTCCAGAACATCGCGCGCTACGCGAATCGCGTAGCGCGCAACGCGATTCGCGTAGCGCGCGACGAGAATCGCGTAGCGCGCGACGCGATTCGCGTCGCGCGCGAGGGTGGTAACTTACTTTTGAGCGGTACTGTATGTTATGGTTCATATTTTATTTTGGTTAAATTTTTTCAATCCAGTTTATTTTTTTCAAACTAGTTTATGTTTTTCAAACCAGTTTATTTTTTTACAATCATGGGAAGTTTTTCTTCAATACACAAACTTTAATTCCTTTCTTTAAGTGAACTTACATGTGCCTCAAAAAAGTTACACAAAAACATTAAAATTAATAAAGGATTAGGGTTAGTGGTTAGGGGGGTTACGGATTCAGTTTAGAAGAAAGAAAAAAATGATCTGAAAAAATTGAACATTCTTTAATTCTTGTTGTAACCCCCCATAAATTTCCACACCCCATTTTTTCAACCACACCCCAAAAATAAAAGCCTTTTTTAGACAGTTGATAAGAACAAACCAGTTTAAAAATAATAAACTGGTTTGAAAAAAATAAACTAGTTGGAAAAAATTAAACTGGATTGAAAGAAATTTAAACCAAAATAAAATTTGAACCACAACATGTACACCCCCTGTACATGCTTTTGCCAATTACTACATGTAAATGTGCACTGTGTCATGAAAATAACAAATGAAGGCTTTCCTTAAAATCCCAAATATCTCAAAACTCACTCTACTTTGGCATATATGTACAAATTGTCTTGTAATTACATGTATGTCATCTTTGGAATGAAGTTCTCTCCACTTATTCTGTGATTTAAAGTGCCTATGAAGCGAAATTTGTTTCTCACTAATTTTAAAGTTTAATTCATAAAACTCAACATTCCAAAATTTGAGGTGCTCTTGATTAAAATTGGCGATTTTACAAGCGTTTGAAGTTGGGCTATTTTGCCCTCAAAAATGGCATTTGAATCGCGCAGCCAAAAAGACACGTGACAGTAGCTGTGACGTAATTTTGGGGACAAGTATTCCAACTATTTCACTATATTTCTTAAGCGCAAACACATTTTTGTACCCAAAATTACGTCACATCATAGAATTTCGCGAA